>PISX010010344.1:0-70879 GCA_004024625.1 Mellivora capensis
ATATCTTCTGCCCATTTTTTGATATGATTATCTGTTTTGTGTGTGTTGAGTTTGAGAAGTTCTTTATAGATCCTGGATATCAACCTTTTGTCTGTACTGTCATTTGCAAATATCTTCTCCCATTGCGTGGGTTGCCTCTTCGTTTTGTTGACTGTTTCCTTTGCTGTGCAGAAGCTTTTGATCATGATGAAGTCCCAAAAGTTCATTGTCACTTTTGTTTCCTTTGCCTTTGGAGACATATCTTGAAAGAAATTGCTGTGGCTGATATCGAAGAGGTTACTGCCTATGTTCTCCTCTAGGATTCTGATGGATTCCTGTCTCATGTTGAGGTCCTTTATCCATTTCGAGTTTATCTTTGTGTATGGTATAAGAGAATGGTCGAGTTTCATTCTTCTACATATAGCTGTTCAATTTTCCCAGCACTATTTATTGAAGAGACTGTCTTTTTTCCTCTGTATATTTTTTCCTGCTTTGTCGAAGATTATTTGACCATAGAGTTGAGGGTCCATATCTGGGCTCTCTACTCTGTTGCATTGGCATAGCATGCCTATCTTATTCCATCTTTGCCAAGGTATTCTATCTTTTTTCACCCTAATTTATAGGAACAAATATGAATTTAAGTATTTAATAATAACTGATAATAATATTGATTAATATTAAAAATTAACAACATCCAAATATCATTTAAATGTAAATAATACATTCACACAAACAAATAATGTTTATTTACAATGTACTATATATGGGGCTCCTGGCCGGCTCAGGTGGTGGAGTGTGTGACTCTTGATCTCGGGGTTGTGAGTTCAAGCCCTATGCTGGGTGAGGAGAATACTAAAATAAATAAAAATAAACTTTTAAAAAAGCATTTAAGGGGCGCCTGGGTGGCTCAGTCATTAAGTGTCTGCCTTTGGCTCAGGTCATGATCCCAGTGTCCTGGGATCAAGACCAGCATGGGGCTCCTTGCTCTGCAGGAAGTCTGCTTCTTCCTCTCCCTCTCCTCCTGCTGTATTCCCTCTCTCATTGTGTCTCTCTCTGTCAAATAAATAAATAAAATCTTTAAAAGAAAAAGTATTTAAAATGTACCATTTATGCTGGACACTTTTGCTAGGTGCTTAGCCTATGAAAATAATAGCTACTAAGTAAGGAGCACTTACTATGTGCCAGGCACTAAAGGTGAAGTCCCTTAACTCCACTGCAGCCCGTAGCCCAGCCCTGCCCCCTCTGAAGCTCAGTGGGCCACCTGTGCAGTGAGGTCCCTGCCAACCGGAAGCCATGGGGCGGGAAGTTATCCTAATTGCCCCTGCTTTTTGGAAGGAAAAATATAAGGCCCCAACCATTTCAGTTGTTCATCCAAGAGAACACCAGGAAGAAGGGGGAGGTGAGGTGCCAACCCCAGCAGCCTGACCCCCAAGACTGGGCTCTCAAGTCCCACCGCATGCAAGCTAGCCCAGCCTGACTCAAGGCTCAGAAGCTAGGGGTTGAAGCTGGCCTAAGTTCTTGGCCATCCTTGTTGCTCTTAATAGAAAAGATAGAGAATATTCTCTAGGGTCTCACTTGACTAAGACCTACGGGAGAGTGTGGAAGGAAATGAAAGTTTGGGAAATTACAGCAGCAAAGTGCCAGCAAGTAAAGGGCCTAGAACAGTGGGATCCATCCCTGGAGAGCAGAAGGAAACAAAGGAATCCTGGAAAGACTTGATGATTTCATAAGATCAAAGCCTTGGACAGGGAGCGCTGATAAAATAAAAAGAGGTTTCAAAGCATGCTGGGGTGTGGGGAGGCTTTCAACTTACAGATTATTTTAGCCCAGAAGGATGTGCTTTGGGTTGCCCTTTTCCCAGGCCATTCAGGGCAAACTCTGTCTTCAGCCCCTTCTAGCTTCAGCCTGTTGATTTCATTTTCTTCTAACAACAACAAAAGGCACATCTGCTCCTTCACCCTGAGATAGAAAACAAAACAACATTCATGCACACTGACTGCTGGACAGAGCTGATCTCTCAGAAGTCATGGGGTACACTATGACGCCATGTTGGACTTTCCTTAATACATTGTTTAATCAAACGTGTTACGGTTACAAAGCCGTTTGGCTTTCTTGAGTTATGTATTTTATTTTATTTTTTAAGATGTATTTATTTATTTGAGAGAGAGAATCCCAAGCAGACTCCCCACTGAGCACAGAGCCTGAAGTGGGGCTCAAGCTCATGACCCTGAGATCACAATCTGAACTGAAATCAACAGATGCTTAACCCACTGAGCCACTGAGGCACTCCTCTGGAGTTATGTATTTTAGAAGTGAAGACAACTCAGGTGTTTGGCTTTTGGGTATGTAAGAAGCGAGTGTCTACATTCTTTAGCCAAACCTAAATTCGGAGAGGTCAATAACTTGCTGATGATTCAGAGCTGTAGCTCATATCCTCAAAGGCCCAGAAGGGCACCGCTCACCTCATGTTTCCACCTGGGTGGATCTACCAAGGATGCCAAGGAAGGAAGAGAGACCAGGCTGGTCCCGCTGGAACAGCAGGCAGCCAAAGCCTTCAGAGTGGCCAGGAGCCCCAAAGGCAGAGCCTCCCAAACTTCAGTGTGCCCGAGAATTTCCAGGGGAGCTTGGTAAAGTGCAGAGTCTGGGGGGAGCTACCTCTAGAAACTGCCATAATCATTCTGGTGGGGGCCCAGGAGATTTTGACAAGAGCTGGGGCAGTCTGGAGAAGGGCTAACCTCGGGGATGGAGACCCATGGAGTCCTTGTAATGTCCTTTGAAGCACAGGAGCAAGACCCAACAAATCTCTTGTCCCTTATCATGTCTTTAATTTACAACAGAAACAGTATTGTTAGAGTAAATAGTGAGGCTTGTCCAAGGCGCTTCAGGAACAGCTGGCAGGGACAGAGAGGGAGCTGCAGCTGGTGAGAAAGAGCTTGCAGGATGCCCCTGGGGGAATGGTGGGATCACAGGGACACTCTCCTTTGGTGACGCCCAGAGACCGTGGGGGCTGTCTGCAGGAAAGCAGTGAGGTCCAGGGTGCTCAGGGAGGGAGCAGGACTTAGAGTTCCTACTGTCAGTGTCACCCATGCACCCACACCTGGCAGGCACTCCGGAACTGGATCTGAACTTGAGCCCACTGTCCACTCCCATCATCCCCACAGTACTCTATTTTCTGTGCTGACTCCTAGTTATTCTGCAAGTGCAACTTTTTTTTTTAAAGATTTTATTTATGCAACTGCAACTTTTAAAGGACCAAATACTCCCTTCTGATCAGCATCAACCCATTTTCTACTGCAAAGAGGCTGTTGGGAGCGATCACTTGAATGAATTTTCCTACCCAAGAGGCTTAGAGCAGGCTGGCTACATAATTTGTGGGGGTCCAGTATAAAATAAAAATGCAGAGCCCTTTGTTGAAAAAGCAGTAAAAAAGCACTGTCAACGGTATTAAAATATAAAGCTTTTCCCTTTTTTCTGTGCTCTCTCTCCTCAGCTTGTCACATTATCTGCTATATGTCATTGTAGGTAAAGGAAGATGACATTATTACATTATTAGCATGAATTTTACTGTTCATATTTATACCATCCAATGCTGGTTTTACATGAAATATAAGGATTTAACTCATATTTGAAATCTCCAAAATAATCCAATTCAGATTTCATAGCTCATACATGTATATTTTCTTCATAACAGAACCACGTAAATGCTGTACAAATCTAATTCTATTGGGTTTTATTTCACTTTTTACTACATGGATAGTCTACCAATGCTATCTTTGAAGACCAGAAAAAAGAGGAGCTAGAAGTTGTCTTTTCCTCCTCCGTCATTTTCATCGTAAGTGGGACAACGGTAAGAAAGGAGATAATAGGGCTTATTGGTTATGTTTCTGAGAATGTTAATCGCCTTCATTCTGCACTGGAAGCAAGCTCAGTTTCAAACAGAGAGCATGGCTGCTGGGGGCTCTCAGCACTCCCACTAAGTCAGTGGTAGGCACACCCAACTCGTACTTACTGTGAGTCTTGCTCAACTCCCATGAGGAGGTCCGTGAGAATTCTGTCCTCAGGGGGCATTCTGAGCAGTCGACCTTCCCTGATTGCATAGGTCGCCTGCCTGTGAAGCCCATCAACTTGATTTGTGCAGTACAGGAAAAATGGTAAGGTAGAAATTTACTACTTTCATCAGGTCAAGACCAAAATTCACGATGACCTCCAACTGAGAGCAAAATCAATGCTAGTTAGATGTTAGGGTGATGGTAACTTGTCAAGTCAATTATTTACCAATTTTTTATGATCCAAAATTTGCTCAAAGCAGTTTCTAAAGTGAGACAAGATGAACAGCAAAAATGTAAATATATCCCACTGTATTATTCTCTTTTCACATAACTTCACTGTATGACCAGGGCCTTAAATAGCAAGATGATGCAGATTATTATAAAAAATAAAGGTGACCTTATATCATTGCTTTTTCTCTGGTCTGAATTTTTTAAACTCACTTTAAAATTTAAAACTTACCTCAAAACTATAACTTTAAAACATAGATTTCTCTTGACTTGTTGAAAATGCTGTAGTCTTCTAAAGAAAAACTTGAATACTCCTGAAAAGCACAACACAAATGACCAAAATGTAATTGCAGATTTTTAGAGGGTCATCTTGGTTCTAGAAAAAAATAAGAACTTTTTATAAGGCAACATCATTTCTTTTAACGAAAGGCGGGGGGCGGGGGAATCCTTACCTATTGACATTTCTCGGGCAAAGGGAAAATTCTCATTTCCTCCTGCCAAACGAGGCTGACAGAACATTAACAAAAGGAGAAAGGCGCGCCTGTGCAGACTGTGTGGGAACTTCCACCAGCTGTTCTCAAGAACTGCTCTGGTCACCTGAGAAACTGCTTTTAAAAGAGAGCAAATAACACGGAGGACATGGGGAGATGGAGAGGAGAAGGGAGTTGAGGGAAATTGGGGGGGAGATGAACCATGAGAGACTATGGACTCTGAAAAATAACCTGAGGGTTTTGAAGGGGCGGGGGGTGGGAGGTTGGGGGAGCCTGGTGGTGGGTATTGTGGAGGGCACGCATTGCATGGAGCACTGGGTGTGGGGTAAAACTATGTATGAATTCTGTTACGCTGAAAAGAAATTAAAAAAAAAAAAAAAAGCAAAAGACCAGTTCGAGGTTTAGTTGATCACACCAGAATTTGGAATGCCCCATTCCTCCTCTGGTGAGCTGAGGGCCTTTTCTTTCTAACCAGGACAAGTAATTCACTTCAAGGACCACTCAGGAAAATGTACAGTCCGGAGCTGGGCTTCTCACGTGTCCACGAGGCAATGGTGTTTTAGTATCTTGCCCATGTTGCTCTTCTGGGAAACATGGCTACTCAGGGGGGTGAGCGCCATTTTCCTTCCCACTCTGCACCGAGCTTCTCCCACAGCACCCTGGTGTGCCTCTGGCTCACAGCTGAAGTATATCAACAGGGTGGTTATCAAAGCTCTGGATGGTGGGAAATCTTGGTAAGAACCCAGATGAAATAGGAGGGTGGGAAAAAAACTGTCCTCAGCATTAGCAAAGCTCTGCATTGTCACCCAGTACGTTTGCTCAGGGAAGATACCAAGGTCGGTCTACTGACTTCGAGCAGGTAGAGCCGTTGGTACAGCTCAGTCCTTCCCACAGTATTTGTCAAAGTCGGATAGCACTGCGTGTTACACGCAACTGATAAATTATTGAACACTATATCTGAATCTAATGAGGTACTATATGTTGGCTAATTGAATTTAAATTAAAAATTAAAAAAAAAAAAGGAGCTATTCTCATCCCGGATGAGGCCCTGAGGGAGGGGACCTGAGGGATCCATTTGTGCTTGTTGCCTGTGAGCGTCTTCAGTCACAATGAATACAGATTCATCCTGTAAAATTAGGTTTTATTTCCAACGCAGTAAGGGTCTCCAAAGAAATAGCTGGTATGACTTGTGCGGTAATTTTAGGGATATTGACAGAAACACAAATATTTCTATGTCGGAATCTCACTAAGATTTATTCTTTTGTTGTTGTTGTTGTTGTTTTATGGCACTGTGGGGAATGGAAAAACAGAATCAGGCAAGGAGAGCCCTATTCTAGGATGTGAGATACAGTGCACAAGATGATAACTGAAGGTAAATAAAAATGATAAAAGAAAGTGGTAAGAGTCCTAAGGCAGGTAGAATGAGGTACTGCTGGTGTTTAGAAAAAAAAAAAAAAAAAGAAAGGGATTGCTTCTGTCTACCGCGACTCGGAAGGGCTTCAAGGAGGGGCCAGAATCTAAGCCGGGTCTGAAAGACTGGAGTGTCTCTAGGGTGTTTTCTGATACCACACGCAGGGTGTTTCCAAACACCAACCAGTTCCCCAGTTCCCTGACACCAACTAGATGTTCTCCAGTTCAGTTCAGTTCTGACAGTAATGACCTAGAGTTAGCACAGACCCCACAGGTGAAGGGTTCAGTCCCGCAAAGCGACCCCATTTCAGAGTTCAGTCACAAGTCCCAGGACTTCTGATCAACTGGCAATAAATTTGAGAGTTCCCACAATCCCCTCCTCAGGCTCAAGAATTTGCTAGAATGGCTCACAGAACTCGGGAAATACTTTATTATTAATGGCTTATTTTTTTTTAAGATTTTATTTATTTATATGAGCGAGAAAGAGAGGGAGAGTGAGAGGGAGCACGAGTGGGGTGGAGGGGCAGAGGGAGAGGGAGAAGCAGGACCCCAGGATCACGACCTGAGCCAAAGGCAGACGTTTAACTGACCATACCACCCAGGTGCCTCTTATTATTGGCTTATTATAAAGGATACAACTCAGGAGAAGCCAGAAGGAAGAGATGCACAGGGCAGGGTATGGGGGAGGAGGGAGCAGAGCTTCCACACCCTCTCTGATCACACCACCCTTGTCCACCATGTCCACATATTCAACCTAGAGGATTCTTGAACCCTGTTGTTTAGGGGTTTTTATGGAGGTTCCATTACATAAACATAATTGATTGGATCTTTGGTTGTGATTAAACCATCCAGCCCTGTCCCCTCCCTAGAGGTAGGTCGAGGGGTGGAGCTGAAGGTTCCAACTTTCTAACCACGGAGTAGATTTCTTTGGCAGAGGGCCTCATCCTCGGAGAGTCACTCCATTAGCATAAACTCCAGTTGCTGCTCCTAATGGCAAGGGCCTCTCCCCTTATCCCTAGCACTCATGAAATCCCAAGGGTTCTAAGGGCTCTGTGCCAGGAACATATTTGCCATTATACCGCAAATGTTTAGACACATAAACGTGGAAACAGAAAGAGCAAGGCAGAGATAACAGAATTTCAAAACCCACATTGGAAATGGCAAAGACAGTCAGGAAAGGAGTGTTAGGGTTTAATTTAAATCGTAGAGGTGGGTCACTGAAGCCTTTGAAGGTGCAAGGCGGGTGAAACCAGACAGAGCGTAGAGGAGGGACACAAGCCCAGAAGTGTCAGAAATGTCTAGGTAAGAGACAGTGAAGCTCTGAACTAGAAGAGGTAGTGGAAATGCAGAGATCTGGGGAGTTGTTTGGTTTGGGGGATAAGAGAGAGGGCAGCTTTAAAATCTAATCTGGTGATGGAGGTTTTGTTTTGTTTTGTTTTGTTTTTTGCCAGTTTAGGTTAGAGGAGAGTCCTGCCCTATTCATGGTCATGGTACAAGGGGAAGAGGCTTCCCAACAGAAATATCCAACCTGTGAATTTTCTTTTCTAAACTCTTCACTGCCCTTTCTTTTCTAGTTTTGTGGCATTTTAGGGAATTATGAGTGATGGCTTTATTTTTGACTTTTCATAAATTCGTGGACAGGGCAGTTCACCTGATGTGCTTCTGGAACTGGAACATTTGGGGATTTAGGAAGTGCCCATTGCTAGAGGCCCTCATCTGGGAAAGTATTGGGTATGCGTGACTTGGTACTTTGAAATAACAGAAGAGAGAAACTCTTAAGACCAAAACTTTCTTGCCGTCCATAGTTTTCCATTGAAAAAGACTCTGCCTGTAAGTTTCCTGCCGTCAGTTGCATGTCATTGGGCAACACTGAGAGGTAATGGTGACTCTACCTCATGCTCTTGGTTAGATCTGAGCTTCTAAAATTGACCTCAAGGGGAGCAGATTTTGCCACCCCCAAATCTATATCTTTGGCATAAGAATTATTTTGAGCAAAAGGCAATCAAAATTCAACAGATTCAGGAAAATTCCTTTACCTCCCTTCGACTGCCTAAATTTATATCAAAAAGGGGGCCTGGACCAGAACGGCACCATTACTTTTCTATCTTTCTATCTAAGATATCTTTCTATCTAAGATACTGACTATCTTTCTATCTTTCTATCTAAGAAACTTACCTCCCAGCAGGGCAAACTGTGTTTTCCAAACAGCATCTCTGCCTTCATGTGAGTAGCCTTCCTTCCCTTTGTGTCCCTAAACCCCTACCCCTTTCCTTAGCATATGATGTTATATGATCCTCAATTGCTTGGCTGCCTTTGGGTCTCATACTTTATGAGGCTCCTGTATATACAAAATATGTTTATTTTTCTCCTGTTACTTTGCCGTCTGTCATTTTAATAATTAAACCAGCTGAAAAACCTGGAAGAGAAAAGTTTTCCTTCCCCACAGACCTAATATTAGGGTCTCCCAAAATGTGTTATAAAGAAGGGAAATACTTTTCTGAGTCAAATAAGCTTGGGCAACGTTGGGTTGGAAAATGGAGATAGGTTAGTTTGTTGTAGGACTTCTCAGCCTTCAGCACATCATTTGCCTTGTAAAACCCTAAGGGAAGTACAGTATGTTGCTTTTCCCAAATTTAGTTGGGTAAAGTGCACTTTTCATGTGTTATATCTTAGTCTAGTGTCCTTAGGAAGTACCTACCCACAATGTGCCTTGACGTAGGAGCCCTGAGCTAGATGACTCAAGAGACCTATATACCCAGAATCTATAAAACCAGCTACCTCCTGAGTTCAAGGCTGAGGGACTTAGACAGACCATCATTTGTGCCAGTGCTGTGTTTGTGTCTGTAGGCCTGTAGCATCCTGCACTAGCTCCCTTCCCACACATGGTGCTGTATGTGGTTCAGTCCCCAGCTCTTGGCTGAACATGCTCATTGGAATGGGACCACATAAAAGGAGAGGATGCAGAGGGGACTGAGACACTGTCTTAGAGTCCAGAGGCCTGAATTAGCAGCACTGAGGTGTCTTTCACCAGCTTTCTGATCTCGGGCAAGTCGCCTAAACTTTTTGAGTCTCTTCTGAAGAATGAA
This sequence comes from Mellivora capensis, assembly GCA_004024625.1. Taxonomy (NCBI): domain Eukaryota; kingdom Metazoa; phylum Chordata; class Mammalia; order Carnivora; family Mustelidae; genus Mellivora; species Mellivora capensis. The sequence continues at coordinate 9,244 of PISX010010344.1, forward strand.
GGTAATAATACACCGTATCATCTAATAGTTACCCATCACTCTCTGTATGCCAGGCACTGTTCTAGATACTGGGATACCATGTTTGCTCAATCCAGGGATTTTAAATGCTGTAATAGTTGGGCTCCAGTTCGGGCTCAATGGTCCTCATTATTGATATAAGGAATCACGAATGAGTTCTGCACAATTTGCCCACAAAGTGACATTAGCTGTTGAAGGCAGAGGGCCAACAGTTTGGAGCTGAATTAAAGCCTGCACTGAGCACGCAGCCTGGCTGCAGCACCATGAGAATTTCCAAAGGCAGAACTTGGCCACCGTATCTTGTGCCATCTCCCTGGGGACACAAACGCTGACAGATCAAGGCTCTTTTCCAGAAATGTGCAACAGGAAAGACAGCATTTCCCCTGACAAGTCTTCTATATCAAAGTGGCTCCACATAAAGGCTGAAGCTCAGTGGGAAGACTGAAGTGTTGAGTGGAAAATGTCTTCTTCAAAAAGCAGAGCCAAGGCTCTGAAGGGGGGCAGGGCTCCAGGGAGACCCCTCCGGCACCAGGCGGCAGAAGGAGGACAGTGAGGAGGGGAGATGCCTGTGGGCCATGCCCCATGCGTGTGCTCCATTCCATGCCTCCTTCTCAAGGAAGCCACGCCTTGGGATTACAGAGTCCGTTGATGTATTTTATCTTATTCAGTCCACACCACAATGCCTCAACCCCTCTCTGTTCCATGCTGGAGGAAACTAAGGCTCAGAGACACAGTGTGAATTGCCCAAGGAAGTGTGAAGTTTGAACGACCTATTAATAAGTTTGATCTGTTAAATCATGTGTATTTTTACTGATTATGCTACCTATATCAGGAAACAGGAAACAGATGGCATACTCAAAATAGGGTAATTCAAGGAGAGTTCTTTACTCGGAGACTACTGATGAAGCTTCGGGTGAGCCTGGTATCACTGGGTAGTCACCAAACTGTTAGGCTCCTGAAAGAGGAAGTGATCAGGGCTGCCTAGGCTCAGAAGGAGGGCTGCAGAGAGCAGCTGCCCACAGAGGAAGGGCATGGCCATGTCCAGGCATCCCTGTGGGGAGGAGCAACTCCCCTGCCAAGGTCCTCCCAGCCTTTCCCTCACTCCTTCCCAGTCCCACCAGCCCATTCCAAGCAGAAGCCAGAGGGCATGGACGTCCTTGATGTGGTGCATGAAGGTCAGCCTTGGGCACAGAGCAGCCAGGTGACAAGTTACAGGTATCCTTCCCAGGGACAGGCTGACTAGGGCTCTGACATGGCAGATGGGCTGCTGCACAGAAAAACCGTGTTCTCCCAGAACACAGAAGCTCTCTGAAGCTCGAGCACCGAGAGGCGGCATCCACGCTGGACCTAGGTCACTGGTGGGGATGCTGCCTCCATTTCCACTCCAGGAGCAGTTTCAGATGTGGGGATTCTAGACACGAAGTCCACACCCAGTTTACCTTTCTGACTTCCAAGAACACAGGACCCTGGACTCTGCAGTCCAGACCTGAGGCCAACCCACCCTTATCCAGCCCCGCTTTGCCCTAAGTTCATGAAAACACTGTTGCCTGTAAATTTCACCTTTGCCTCCATGATCGCCCCCCAAACCTGAGCAAATCTGTCTTTCCTCTTCTTGGTGATGCCCCGTTCTGGGTGCCTCTCCCTCCTTGCAAGGAGCCAACAGACCCGACCTTATCAGATTCCACGTTTGTCCTGGGGCATGGACGTGGGCAGGGACCCACGGAGAAATCTGGCTCCCGCTTCCTCCCGCTACAGTGTAATAAGATGACCAGTTTTATCAATCTCTCTCAAGCTTTCAGGGAAAAGCCTGGGTGCGAACCCTTGCAGGTAACCTGCTTCTTTGTTCTGGAGCATTCAGCGGGTTTCTCTTTTCCATTAGAATTTTCTGTTTCTCCCATCCAAGTACTAACCAGGCCCGACCCTGCTTAGCTTCCGAGATCAGACGAGATCGGGCGCGTTCAGGGTGGTATGGCCGTAATTTTGTGTTTCCCTGTCCTTATTCCTATTTTGGGACACCTTTGAAGTTGAAGTTAGGCTTTCCTGCCCTTCCACCTTCCAGGATGGCCTTGCAGCCCTTAGAGGGCAGGTCCTGGGCATGGAGAGATGGGCACCGGGCTGCGCCAGGCACTGCAGGGACATGGGAGGGGCTGACACCTCACCGGCGAGTTTGAGGAATTGCCTGGGTTTTCTGGATGCCTCTGAGGGAGTTTTCCAGGGCTTTCCTGACTCGGAAATTGAGCAGCGGCCCCCTCCACACAACTTCCTCAGCAAAAACCTTCTGACTCAAGGCGCTGGTCCCTGGGGCTCAATCATCACTACTCCAGATTGAAACCAGTCTGCGCCATATGCCTTTGCCTCACGACTGAGTTAGCAGCGGTCTCCCTGCTCCTGAGGTCCAGGGGTCACCTGACCCCCGGGAGGTTGCCAGACCCCTTTCCCTCCTGTTCCTCACTGTGTCGGGAGAAAAGGGGCACAGCATTTGAACCCCGCTTGGGGCATTGCCTGTCAGTCTCACCGTGGGGTTAAAGTTGGTGTTCTGCAGTCTGTGGATACCCTCTGCTTCCCTCACTCCCCACCCACAGCCCCACCGAGGAGGACTGTGCGGCCACCACGGTCTCGACCCGGCATGCATGTTTCCTTATAAATTGGTGGGATCCTAACCCCTAAATTCTTCAAAAGAGGACCTTCACCTTCAGATCCCCCCAGTCTGAAATGAGTAGCATTAGACATATTTATTCTGCCATGAGACTTCAAGCCCAGCTCGTGGCATGGAGCTTAGCCAACAATTTCAGTATAATGGGGGTAGAAAGTCTCTCCCTGCCCTCTTTCTCCCACTCCCAAGGGAGGTGGCTATGCAGCCTACTCCCCAAAAGCAAGGCATGGAACCAGTGCTTCCGTGAGGCGGCCCTGTGTGTGGGTCAGAAAGTCCTCCCCGGGGCTCCTCATCTTTCCTGTGTGGAGGGAGCATTTCCAAGGGCTCTGTAAAGTTCTATTAAATCTCCCGGAGAGGGGGGTGGCCTGAGGGGACAGCAGAGGATAGCATTTGACTTTTATCCAGTTTTTTTATTGTTTGCAAGTTGTGGTAAGATACACATAATGTAGAATTCACCATCTTCATCGTTCCCAAGTGCACGGTCAAGTCATGTTAAACTCATTCACATTGTTGTCCAACCCTCACCCCCGTGCAACTCCAGAACTCGTTCATCCTCCCAGACTGGAACTCATCCCCAGTCAACACGAACCCCCATTTTTCCCCCACCCCAACCCCTGACATCTACTTAGTCTGCTTTCTGTCTCTAAGAACTTAACTATGCTAGGAACCTCTATATAAGCAGAATCACACGACATTTGTCCGTGTGGGTCTGACCTGTTTCACAGAGCACGGGTATCAGAATTTCCTTTCTTCTTCTTCTTTTTTAAGATTTTATTTATTTATTTGACAGAGAGAGAGATCACAAGTAGGCAGAGAGGCAGGCAGAGAGAGAGGGGGAAGCAGGCTCCCTGCTGAGCAGAGAGCCCGATGCGGGGCTCGATCCCAGGACCCTGAGATCATGACCTGAGCCGAAAGCAGAGGCTTTAACCCACTGAGCCACCCAGGTGCCCCAGATTTTCCTTTCTTCTTAAGACTGAATGATATTCCATGATGTGTATGCAACACATCTGGTTTGTCCATTCATCCATCGATGGACATTTGAGTCCACTCCTTGGCCATTATGAATTAGGCTGCAAAAGCTTGGGTGTTGAGTGTCTCCCTGGCAGGTGGCTCTTTGATGCCCGCCGATCGCAGAGCATCTCTTGGTATCTGTTGATCAGAATGGATCTGAGTGGGGAGCTCACGATGCCACATACAGAAAGGAACTTCCCCGGTAACACAGGAGTCACAGAGCTGTGAGTGGGAGAGGACTGCAGGCCTCAAGTAGATCAGGTCTGATGGTACAAGTTTGTGGGAGAGGTTTCAGTTGTGTGGATCGAGCGACAACTAGACCAGTAAGCTCTTCTCCCGCAGAGAACACAAACCATGCTCATCCTAGAGATCTTGGCCAGCCACGGGATCCCTGAGGTCTACAGGTGGAAGTGTTCTTCATTTGTCCAGATGCTCTTTGCCAGATGGTGGGGAGAAGTGTTCCCTGCTCTATTCTCCTAACAGTTTCCTTGCCATGAATGTCGCAGGAGGTCCTGTGTTGCTGGCAGAGTCCTGTGATGTAATTTCTAAGGGGCTTGACCCTCATCCGTGAGCCTTCAGTGGCTGCCCATACAAGTCCCATTGATAAGATACAGTTTCCTCCAGTCCTAGACGTTTGTGCTTTGGAGAATGCTCACACTGTTCCTGCAAAGCACCCTTTTTCTCTTTTAGTGACTGCTGAAAGATCAACCCTGGGTGCTCCCAATCTGTCAGCTCCACCTCTACCAGACTGGGGGAGTGAGACAGGACTGGGGACACTGGGCATACTGGCCCTCTGTGAGCCCTACTGGGCCTATGCAAACTAGTAGAAGGTGGTGAGCAATGTGGTCTTTGTCTGCTGGGCAGAAACTCGTCACCTCCACTGCCAAGTCCCTCCCGTCCGGTGAAGCAGCCATCCAGCACTGTCCCCACTGAAAATGGGTCAGTGCCAAGGCTGTCTTGGGAGAAGAAGGCCACCTGTCCCTCTGGAGGAAGTTGGGATGGGACAGGAATGCTGAACACCTGTTATGGTGGCCATCTGGGCCCATCGATACTCGAATCCTCCAAGCCTCTTTTGAATGGTCTCCTGGGGCATCTCCAGCTCTTCAGGGGCAAGATCTCCAAGGGGTGCACAGCCTGTACAACCATGGAAGGCACAGTGTCAGTGGAGACCAGGGACACACAGGACACGCTGTGCTGTGCCCAGCTCTAGCCTCCCACACAATGTCAGCGATGCCCCAGCCCCTGAGGTGCAAAAAGAGACCAGAAGAAGGAAACCGACTGGAAGGTGTCCCTCTCATGACTGGGCATGGGTCACAGGGGCAGTGCCATAGAGGATGGGATCACAGGACAGAAGGATCCCTCTCCTGGAGACCAGGGACTGAAGGGGCATCTAAAATACCCACGTGGATGGTGCCATGTCCAAATCTTGGGGTTCAGGTGCACACTCAGTCCGAGTGTGGACCTCACCCTGTAGCAAGAAAGGCACCCATGCCAGTCCACACAATAAGCCAAGAGGCCAGGGGTCCTCAGACCACAGGTTCTCAACCTCAGTGCTCTTGACAGTTGGGACCAGACAATTCTTTCTCGGAGGGGGTGTCCTGTCCAGGGTATGATGTTTATTTGGCAGCATTTCTGGGCTCTACCCACTAGAGGCCAGCAACACCCACCTGAGTCATGACCATAGAAAGATGTCTCCAGGGGGCCCAAGGCAACAATTATTGAGAATTTTTTATGTGCCTGTAAGAGTTCTCTGTGTATTGACCTATGTGATTCTGCAGTGTTGCTATTTTTCCTCACTTGCAAATGGGGAAACTGAGGCTGGGAAGGATTAAGTAAATGAACTCAAGGTCGTACAGCTCGTGAGCTGCAGTGCTGGGTGAGAACCAACCAGTCATGCTCTAGAACCATGTCGCCCATAGCTGTGCTCTCCTGCCTCATTTATTCTAATGACCGCATTTCATTTCCTTCATAACCCATTTTACAGCTGTGGAAACAGAGGTTGGCTGACTCATTTAGGGTCACATGGCTGGTGAGAGGCAGAGCCTGAGTCAAAACCCTGGTGTGTTGCCTTCTCAAGTTGTAAACTCTATAAAATGCAGCTGTCAAAGGAAGGGAAGGGCAGCAGAAGCAAATCTTCTCTATCATCAAATAGGAGGTGAGCTCACGTTGGGCTGAAGGTGGATTCTACAGAGCGCACTAGGTTTGGTCCAGACCCAAGGCCAGGGCAGCTGAGATGGTGGGCTCTGGTCACCTCTGAAAGCTGTGACAGCAACAGGTGACCCTGGGAGTTTCTTTCCTGCTGTGGAGGTGAATTCTCTGAGCCCTACTGTCTCTTCCATCCTCCAAACACCATCCTATGAGCTCCTGAGAAGTCTCAGCACCTCTCAGCCCTGGACCCCCTGCTTGGGAGGGCAGTTGCAAAGGCATAGAACAGGCTTGACTTGAAGTCTCCCAGTGCCACAACCAGCTGGGTGGCCTTCGGCTAATGACTTAGCCCACATAAGTCTCGGTGTCTAACCCACCACCAGGGAATGCTGTCTAGGGTGGAAAGCCCATGGCAAACCATTGAGTGGCAGCCTCACACTGGTGGACGCCATCCCCCCACGCTTTGGGTCCCCTCTCACGTACTTGGAGCTGTGAACCTCTGTCCACACTGCATCTCCGGCTACAACTGACTGAGTGGCGGGATTGCAGACCTTTTCCTGAGAAGGTGACAGTAAGCTCAAAGTCATCCAGTTATAAATCAGTATTAGAACTCGCATCTACTTACTCTGATAAACAGTATTCATGCCCCGGATCGCCTGCACGGCTTGTTCCTGCACAGTCGCTCTTGGCAGCATCGAGATGGAGATCTGCGATGTGGGATTCCTCTTATTTTCCCTGTCAGATAGCTCTGCCCTGATTTCAAGCAATTGAGGATGAAACGAAGCCAATGGTGAGAAAATGATCCAGCAGGAGGGACTGGGATGGGTGACCAGTGACTCAGAATCCCATTGCCCTGGTAGCAGGGCAGTTTACCTTAGTGGGGGACAGCCCTTAATATGGCAGGGGCGGGGTGCGGTGCTTCAGCCCTATTACTTCAGAAGCACGGATGCACAGGGAGATCAGGGGAAATCCTGGCTGCCCTGCTCACTGTTCCATAACTCGGAGCTCAGTATTGGCCTTCCTGAATATTGACATGCTCATCTGTAAGATGAGAAGCCCAGTTCCTGTCCCCCACGGGGGTGTTTGCAAGCATGCAGTGGGATTAGGACTCTATGGCCCCAGGACAGTGCCTGGGATCCCGTGTCCTGGGGGTGGGAGGTGCCAAGCCCCTTCCATTAACCCATTGGGTGTGTCCACTCCTTGATTCTGGCTGCCTGACAGTCTGTCCCTCTGGTGACAGACACAGCATCTGGGAGGGCTCCGGAGTGATATAAATGGAACTGGAATTCATTCAAGCAATTTCTAATGCTTCTGGGCTGGGAACAGGCTTAAATCATCTTTCTGATCCAATCCCCACCTCCCCACCCCCGTACCCCAGCCGATGGGTGATAGCCTGCCTGCACAGAGACCAGGCCCCATAGGGAAGACTCCTTTCTCCCCTCCCCCGGCCCCACCCACGTCAGCATCATTCACATGCCAAGGTCAGGGAAGCATCCTCTGTCCGTGATGAGCGATCGCTTTCTTTGCATGGCAACTACTGGGCATCATTCTTGCCTGGGCAGGTTCAGACTCAACAGATGCTCAGGCCATGAGAACAAGACAACAGGGCTGTTGCTCGTAAATGCAACAATTGCTTGCGTGACGTCCTTATTGCGCAGACCTCAGGAAAGGCATCCGTGGGCTGCACTGCTCACTGCGAGTGTTGTCCAAGGTTAGCCATATCCATCAGGGCACTGTGGTTTTAAAGGAACTCACAGTTCTGTATCTGAAACCTCTGGAAATCTATTGCTGAAGGCTTCTCACTGTCTTAAGTGGTTCCTAAGAATATTTGTGGTGGCATAGTGAAAAACATGGGGTCCGCTGCATGCACATGCAATTTCCTGGGGGCTGGGACACATCCCTGGACATTTGGATTTAATTGGACTAGGTTGGCTCCAGCACTGGGAGCTTCATGTGCTCCCCAGGGTTTCTGAAGTGAAGGCCAAGCTGAGAACCAGTGCTGGGGGTACCTCAGTGTAAATCTCTAGTCATCGACAAGGTGAATCTGGAGAGTCGATAAACTTCTCTGAACTTCAATTCCTCCTCTGTGGAAGGATGGATGGAGTATTGATCCCAGAGCCTTGACTGGAGGATAGAATAAGACAGGGTATAGGAAGGGACTGCCTAACACAGCAGGTGTGTCTGCAAAATTAGAGCCTCCCCACAGGCACCTAGATGAGGGAGTGACAGGCCCTCGGGATGAGGTGTACTCTCCGGAGAGCCCTCAGCATATTGGATTGGAGCTCACAGGTGGGGCCACTTCCCAGCCCACTGCTAACTGCCCCACCTCCAGGCTGCGCTGGGCACTCCCTGCCTCCCGTGTCACCTGCAGCGCCCCTTCACGGGCTGGGAAGAGATGAAATATTTTGAAAAAACGGGATATTTTGAATCCCGTTTGTTATTTCCAAACCCCTCAGTACCTAGGTCTCTGGGTCTTCATCTCTTCGAGGTCACGGCCCTTCAATATTCTGACTATCTTCCTCCAAATGCACCCAGGCATGTCCAAAACAGTCTGAATACGGTCCAAGGGTGTGTGTTGAGCCCCTGACCCCATCACTGAGCCCGTATTGAAAGCACCAGATCCCGAGTGAACCCAGTGCTGTTCTTAAGTTGAGGAAAAGGAATCACAAAGCCATGTTTTATTCCTGGTCAGATGCCAGGCAGTGGTGGAGCTGGGAAGAAAATTCAGGTTCCCTGTCCTGTTTCACTGGTACTGAGGACTCATTTTACCTGCCCTTTGCAAAGGAAATGGAAAAGAGCTTGGAGTCCATTGTACTTGACCTCTACATGAAGTAGAGATACAAGAAAAATGCTTATTAAGAGGGTTGCCCAGCTCTGGTGACATGCCACCCCCAAATGTTCCCAGAGAGTGCTGGCCGGGCCCCACCACGGCAGTGAACCCTCCAGGGAGTACTTGCCTGTTTGCTTGTCTGTCTCCCTCCGAGGGCCTGGGGCCCCTCTGTCCTATTCACTGTGGTGTCCCCAGCCCCTGGCTCAGGTTCAGCAATCAGTAAACATTTATGGACTGAATGAATGACTCACTCTACGAACAAACTAGGGCAGTCATAATACATAAGCATGATGAATATAACGAAAAATTCAACGCCATATCCACACAAAACTCTTTGAATTTTTATTGTATTTAAATATTGAGTTATACTGGCCTCAGTTGTGTCTTTTCTGTTTTCCACTGCTTCCCACTGCCCCCCGCCACCTGTCCCTGTATCTTTTGTCCCTTAGCGTGAAGTGGGAGCCAGAGTGTTCGATATGTGTGATAAGCAGCTGCCAGTTCTGATCCTAGGGCCTCAAGCAACAAGATCAAAAGGTATCTAGACTATTTTAAAAACACCGTCCCCTCCCAGGGAGCGTGAAATGCTATCATTGGGCTGGCACCGCGTAAGGAAGAGCCTGCCTTTACGCTCTCCAGAGGAGGCGCTGTCGTGAATATTAATTCTCTAACCTTAGCATAAACGACACCCTGTGGCCTCTGTCCCCAGACCAGTGAAGAGATGAATATGGAAGCCAGTGGCCACAGTCCGGGATGGGGCCGCGCAGGCCAGGCGGGAGAGGGCAGTCTTTGGGGCAGAGTCCGGGAAATGCCGGGATCTGGGAGGTGATTTGACAGGTGGGAGATGAGAAAGGTGGCAAGGGAATCTGAGAAACCAGAAGCAAAGGCAAAAGAACCATTTGCAGAGAAGTCTTTGAGGCCTACATTTCTTGCTGCCACCTCAGACTCTCCCAGAATGGATTTCCGCCCCTTGGAGAAACTATTTGCTGTGGACTGACCTACTTTTCACATGAAAGATAGACGCACTGAAGTGTTCTTCTCCCTTAGCTGGATGACTTTTTTTTTCTTTTCCTTTTTAAATCCTTCTTTTTCAAGCTCTGACACAGCTATACTGTGGGATAGGACTTATTAACTAAGAAGAATAATCTGTGGAGGGTTGCCTGGAGGACTTTCCACGATGACAGGGTGTCCTATATCTGGGCTCTTCCGTACGACAGCCACTAGCCACGTGTCTCTGCAGAACATGTACATATGGCTGCTAGCATGACCGAGGAACTAAATTTTAAATTTTATTTAATTTTAATGAATTTAAGCTTGGCCACATGTGTCTAGGGACCACAGACCAGACCAACACAGACTGGAATGAAAGAGTTCCATTATACTGTCAAAGTGAAAAAAAAAAAAAAAGAGGAAGAAGAAGTAGCAGCAGCAGCAAATTGTAGTGTTATACATTGAATGCAATCCCTTTTTTGAATGCACTCACCCAAAACAAAATAACACATTTGTGCATACAAATGCTTTCAAATGCATCAAAAAATGGCTGAAATTATACCCAGGAGACCCCTGGGGTCATTACCTCCAGGGAGGAGGAAAGAGGAGAGATCAATGAGGTCTGTGGTTACATCAGCTTTGTTTGAATTTTTTATTTCATTTTATTTTTTTAAAGAGTCTATTTATTTATTTGACAGAGAGATAGAGAGACAGCACAAGTAGGCAGAGTGGCAGGCAGAGGCAGAGGGAGAAGCAGGCTCTCTGCTGAGCGGGGAGACCAATGCAGGGCTCGATCCCAGGATCTTGGGATCATGACCCGAGCCAAAGCCAGACACTTAACCGACTGAGCCACCCAACCGCCTCATATGAATTTTTTTTTAAATGAAAATGTATTCACGTCTAATTTGTATAATGCAATATGGAAAAGGAGAGCATTTAAAAAGTGCTTTCTTGCCTGATAGAGCAGGAGCTATTTTCTCTTTGGTCTCACTACCACGGTAAATCCACCCGAGTCTGGTATCTGAGACCCAAGAAGCCAGAGAACAGGCAGATGAGCGGTGAGGTGGTTTGCCTAGAGACCCTTCGTAGCAGGTTGCCGGGGAGAAGTCTAAAACGCACACAAGTAACATGAAATACTCTCTTTTCAACCTCCACTGTCTGGATATGTCCCAAAGACTAGAGGTCCGTTTGTCTGGAAAAAGCTCAGGGCAATGGGATTTTTTAAAAAGCTGCCCGGGTGATTCTGTTGTGTGCCAGGGTTGAGAACATCTGGCCCGGGGGCAACCCACAGAAGAAATGCAGCAGCAGGAAGCAGGAAAGCGGGGTCAGGGCGACCCAGGAGGAGCCGTGAGGAGAAGGACATGTGGGCACTTGCCCAGCTTGGCACCTCGCACAACTCTGAACTCTTTGGAAGGGCCGGGCGGGGCTCCAGTCTCTACGTGGGTCATCCCTCCCCTGCTATGGCTTTAGATCCCTGATGGCATCTTCCTACAGGGACTGGGGGACCTTTGGACTCCATCCCTGACTCCAGACTCAGGTTTCCAACTCCCTGCCCATGGTTCCTGCAAGGACACCTCATCAGCCCTCCTGGGAGGAGCACAGCCACCCATGGCCCTCTCCTTTTCCCTGCAGACTCCCCCCAGACTCCACCCCCAGACTCCCCGATTCCAGGAAACATAGCACCACTGGCCAGCGGCTCCAGCCAGATCCTTGTGGGAGCAGACTGACCCCTCTCTTGCCCTCCTACTGCACAGCTGGGGCATCTTCAGCTCCTGAGGGCTCTACCTGCAGGAAGGATCTCTGTCAAGCCATGGCTTGCCTTCCCAGTGCTGCTCTGGTCCAGGTCTCTGTGCCCCCTCTGACTCTCCACCAGCTTTGGCTTTTCCTCCCCACAGCAGAGGCTCCAAACCACAGCAGGAAGAAATATGTCAGCATAGCTCTCCCTTCCCACCACTCCATGCTCAAAGCTCCCCCCAGCAGTCCCCCACACTCCTGCGAGCAGCATCCTTAACCCTCCCTCCCTTCCAGATTCATCTCCGGCTATCACCTCTTCCTTTCCTTCCCAGACCCAGTCTTCTGGGTCTCCCTGTACACTTGAAGATTCCTTGCCTTAGAGCATTTGCAATAGGTCACGCTCCTTACTTTGTGCCCCTCTCCAGGTCTCTTCTAGAAGAAGAGAGGGTGCCTCTCAGATCTCACTCAAGAAACCACCTCCCTCCCCTACCAGGATCTCTCTGGGACAACTGGCCTCTCTAGCTACATAGTGCAGGTAACTGCTGGAAATGACTGCATGCTTTTGTTTGCCTCCAGTGGGAAGGGACTGCTTCTGTGGCTCACAGGCTTACTGCTGCCCTGCCCCCTCCTAGAACAGGGTCCTGTCACCATGGCCGGGCAGGTGTTCAGTGTTCCTCGACTGAGCGAGTCCGTGTTATCAGCAGCTGACTTCACAGGACTGTGTCGGCTCATTCAATGTTGTTTAGCTGTATGTCTTAAAATTATTTTGAAAATTATTTTTCTTTCTTTCTTCCTTCCTTCCTGTCTGTCTTTCTTTCTTTCTTTCTCTCTCTCTCTCTCTCTCCCTCCCTTCCTTCCTTCCTTCCTTCTTTCTTTCTTTCTTTTTTTGGAAAAAAAGCACAAGAGAGAGTGCATGCATGAGCCAGGGGAGGGGCAGAGGGAGAGGGAGGGAGAGTCTCAGGCAATTTCCCTGCGGAGCCCGGAGCCCCCTCCCTCTCACTCCCCCACCCCCCCAAAATCATTACCTGAGCTGAAATCAAGAGTTGGTTGCTGAACCGACTTAGCCACCTTGGCATCACTTAATTGTGAAATACAAAATAACTTACGTCGTAAAATATACATAATACAAAATTCAGCACGTTACCCGGGTTTAAGTGCATAGTCCAGTGGCATTAATGTTCACGCTGTTGTGCAACCCTTACCACCATCCATCTCAGAACTTGCACATCTTTCCAGATGGAAAGTCTGCTTATAAAACCATAGCTCCCTACTCCCTTCCCTCCAGCCCCAGACAACCACCGTGTGGCCTTTGAATCTCTGGGTTTGACGACTTCCGGTCCTTCACAGAGATGGAGTCACATAATATTTGTCTTTCTGCATCTGGCTCCTTTCACTGAGCATGACATCCTCATGCTTCATCCATGGGGAAAGTGGGTCAGAATCTCCTTCCTTTTAAAACTGGATAATATCTGATTGAGCATACATAGCACATTTGGTTTACCCCTCATTCATCGATGGACACGAGGGCTGTGCTCATTGAACTTTTTTTTTTTTTAAGATTTTATTTATTTGTTTGACAGAGACCACAAGTAGGCAGAGAGGCAGGCAGAGAGAGAGGAGGAAGCAGACTCCCTGCTGAGCAGAGAGCCTGTTGCGGGGCTCGATTCCAGGACCCTGAGATCATGACCTGAGCCGAAGGCAGAGGCTTTAACGCACTGAGCCACCCAGGCGCCCCCTCATTGAACTTTTTTTTTTTTTAAGGATTTTATTTATTTTTTTTTCAGAGAGAGAGAGAGAGAGCACAGGCAGACAGAGGCAGAGGGAGAAGCAGGCTCCCTGCTGGGCAAGGAGCCTGATGCGGGACTCGATCCCAGGACGCTAGGATCATGACCTGAGCCGAAGGCAGCTGCTTAACCAACTGAGCCACTCACTGAACTTTTGATAGATTTCTGTGGCAAGGGTACTTGCCAGATGGGAGGTTGAGGTATGAGGAGCAAAAGTCTACTGTCTGATCTGGTATCATCTTGTGACCCAAGCCTTAGGGAAGCCAGCAAAGCAAAGAGATTTCCTGGCCCCCAGTACAGCCTTATAGGGAGAAGTGGTTGGACCTGAGTGGTCTGGATATATCCAGGCACAGAATGACTTATTCTAGTATCAACCTTACACTTACTAGTTACTAACAATAACCTCTTCTTTTTTTCCCTAACTCGATACTAGGCCTGACTTGAACTCACGACCCTGAGATCAAGACCTGAGCTGAGATCAAGAGTCACACAGTTAAACCAACTGAGCCATCCAGGTGCCCTAACCATAAGTTCTAATTATTACCACAGAATTTCTGAGAAGCTGGAGATTTCAAGGGACAGGGAAAACTCCTGGCCTGTGCGTGCTTTGGTTTGGGGCCAAGGTGCTTCTGCCCCCACTCGCCACCTGGCTTCCTCCTCATGCCAGTCCTCTGGCATGTCCAGATTCCCTGTGGGGCTGATTCCCAACCAAGGAAGGGGGCTGCCCCTCACTTTCTCACCATTGTCTCTCCCCCACTGACCATCCAGCCCTGGGCATCAGGATCCAAGAGACAACTGAAGGAACAAACCAGTGCACCATTGTTTTTTTCCTCTGAAACTTGAGGTCCCAGGAAACAAAGTGAAGTCTCGTCAAATTTGTCATGTTGAGGATGAAGGGTGGCTGTGCCTTCGAGAAGGAGCCTTGAGTCGTGAGGAGGCTGGGCTGAGGGGGTAGGGTTGAGGAGGGGAAGCTGGGGAAGGAAGGAGACAGTCGATGAGGGAGCTGGGAAAACCATGAGGGGGAATGAGGGTTTTTCTAGAGAGGAGGCCCCTCTCAGGCAAGGGTTAGGAGTAATGACAGGAAAATATCCTATTCAGCCTAGATTCCCTTTGAGCACCCTTTAAGTGATACCAACCACCTGCCCTGCTCCTCAAAGCCAGGTCCATGGGCCTAGGCCTGTGGCAAAGGGTCTGTTTCCAGTCCACAGTGAGGTAAACACAGGAGTGAGAGGAAAGAGGGGACAAACAGGGGGCAGATGACAGACCAAGGCATCCAAGCACACGGCCAGTGGACTTAACCAGGCAGAGGGTCTGAGACCAGCTCAGGTGTTATTTCCCCGGTGCCGAGAATGGGGGACACAAGCTGGGTCCTGCCCCCGTCGATCCTGGAAGGCTGGAGGATAGTGGTCCCTCACCACAGACAGCTTGAGGACACTGCCCTCGAGTGCCAGCCCATGACCCATGCCAGCATCTCCCACAGCCTCCACACAGTGGCTGTCCTCAGGTTGGACCCCCCTGAGCAGTGGCTGGCCCCCACTTAGGGGCAAACATGTGCATATCTCCCCACCCGAGAAACATCTTTCCCCAGTTGTGAGACACTTTCCTGTGAGTGATGCTGGGACCCAGGCCATCTGAGGAAACAAGAGTTAGCTCAACTTTCTCTTCCGCTCACGAACGTTCTTACTGGTGCAATGACGGGTGAGGCGCCCCTTTACTAAATCCTTTCATTTATTTACACTGTCTTCTCTCCTTCTCTCCACACACCATTGAAATCATGCAAGTTAAAAGTATGCATGGTTTTGGTCCATGGTAGAAGTAATGAAAGCAAAAACTAGGTGTCCGCCATCAGCCAGGTCCCGGGATCGTAACTCCCCATGGATTTTGTCCTTGACTCTTCACATCAGCTCAGGGAGGGGAAGGCTAGCACTGTACCAGTTCGTGCTTGGGGAAATTGGCAAGAGTTGTTTTAACTCTTCCCACCACTTGTGTTCTAAGTTGAATTATTCACTCCCTGCCTTTGCAAATGCTTATGTTGACATCCTAACCCTCCATAACTCAGAAAGTGACCTTATTTGGAAGGAGAGTCTTTACAGAGGTAATAAGCTAGGAGGAGATCATTAGGACAGGCCTTAACCAAGATGACCTGGTCTTTATAGAAAGGGAACAGTCACACACAGATGCACACAGGGATGACTGTGAAGGGACACAAGGGGAAGGCCATGTCAAGACAGAGGATTGCACTGATGTGTCTACAAGCCAAGGAATGCATGAAGATGTGGCAGCCACCCACCAGAAGCAAAAAAGAGGCAAAGAAGAATGCTTGCTGTAGGCTTTAGAAGGGACAGGGCCCTGCCAAAACTCTGATTTCTCACTTCAAGGATCCAGAACCAAGAAACAATACATTTATGTCACTTGAAGCCACAAATTCTGGGTATTTTGTGACAGCAGCCACAGCAGATGAATATACTCTGTGACCAGGAATTACCAAGTGACCCAGGCCTGGCCAAACAAAGCCCCCTAACCATCCTCTGTCCACCATGATCATTGCTCAGGGAGGAGCAAGGGATCCATCCTGGGTTGAAGAAGAGCATCATAGCATTTGCCGTAACTAAGGGAAGGAGAGGGGCTTTTTCCTGACAAGTCCCTCTGTTGTCAATGTTGGCTTGGCATGTCTGTTGATCACCTGGATCCAGCCATGCCTGAAGCCATTGCCATTTTAGTCACATAAGCCACAACCTCTTCGTTTCTTTTTCTTGAGTGATGTCCCCCACTTGAGACCTGAGATTGATTATGTCAAATGGTCCACATTTTTACTGCAGGTTTGTGCCTGGTGTCTGTCCTGCCAGTCATCTTTCCTCTGCTCCGCTCGCGAGCCCCCCCTACCCCCCCCCATGGGAAGGGCTATAGGAGGAAGCTTGTACTGCTGAGCTGCTAAGCTTAATAACTGTTTAGTAATGTTGCCAAAATAATAGCCTTTGGGAACACTTTGAGGTCTTTTTTTTATGTTCTCCCAAGCAGGGTTGTGAGGTTGGCATCTCTGGGTTCTGGGTGGTTTACTGAGCAGGGCCAGGGAAGGTGGGGCAGAGGGAGAAGTGTCTGGTCTTCAGCACCTTTTGGAGGGAGCTCCATGATGCTCCTCTGGGCTGGGACTTCACGTGAGTGCAGATGATGTCATGGTGAGGAGAACAGAAGCCCTTTTCAGACCTCACTCCCAGGATGGCAATTAGGTCTGCTGTGAGAAGGAAACAAATTATCTTAATAGATGGGTAACCCTGGATCCTATGGGGGAGAAAAATTAGATCACAGGGACTACATATTTTAAATAAAAATTGGTGTTTTTATAAAGAGTGTGTAATTTTAATATTTCTATTCTGTGCCCTCAATGCTATTTAATTCTGACACGTCAAGCATGCACTCAATTTTGTTCTTAAAAGAAAAAAACCAATCTTGTGTCTCACTAGAATTCAGAATGTTTTTGAACTGACAACATTAACAGCATTGTTGAAATGGAAAGTAGAACTTGCAAGAGTGAGAGGCTTATTTAATTTCAGTGAACTCTTACTGAGTTCCATATCCATTTTAATGGATATGGAATGGATAGACAGGGGAAAGCAAATAACCTATGACTCTGGCCACTGAAAAGTTGCCAATCCATGGCAAAGTATGATAAGGGCTTGAATTTTGGAAAGGAATTTTGGAAGGTTTTTGGATGCAAGAAACAAACAAATAAACAAGGAAAAATATTACTAAATTACTAAATTAACCTGTATCATTACCAGAAATTTAAACACGCATAAGACTTAAGTCTTAAGTCTTAAAGTCTTAAGGTAGTTTTGCCTTCAGGTTAAGCTTGATCCAGGGCCTCAAATGCTCTGACCAGGATTCAGTTTCTTTCTATCTTTCCTCTATCTTTTCATATCTTCCCCATTTAAAAAAATATGTTATTTATGTATTTGAAAGAGAGGGAGGGAGAATGAGTGGAGAGGGGCAGAGGGAGAGGGAGAAGCAGAATCCCCACTGGGCAGGGAGCCCAATGCGGGGCTTGATCTTAGGGTCCTGAGATCATGACCTGAACCAAAGGCAGACACTTAACCGACTGAGCCACCCAGGTACCCCCATATTTTCCCCATTCTTGGTGGTGTCCTCCCCATTTCTCTTGCCATAGCCTGTACTTTCAATCCTTCTACCATCCTGCTCCCTGGGGATCAGGAAGAGGTGCAGAGAAAACAATGCATTGAAATTTGAAGGCCGAATATGCACTGGATTGACAAGGGAAGCACATTTAGTAGAGAGTATCTTTGAAGGCATGGAAAAGTGACACTCTGGGAGAGTCTGGGGACCTGAACATAGTTTGGCGCTGCTGGAGGGGAGCGTTCATTTGAGGGAATTTGAGTGAATTATACTGGACGCCAGGGGCCACTGATCTCTGCCCTGAGCTGTGGGGGAGGAGGGAAGCACTTCAATTCTGAATGTCCTGATTCTAAGCTGGGTGTGCCATGATAAGATCTGCACTTTTTTTTATTTATCTTTTTTTTAGATTTTATTTATTTATTTGTCAGAGAGAGAGAGGGAGCACAAGCAGGGGGAGTCAGGCAGAGGATGAGAGAGAAGCAGATGTTCCCCTGAACAAGCAGCCCAATATGGGGCTCGATCCCAGAACCCGGGGATCATGACCTGAGCAGAAGGCAGACGCTTAACCGCCTGAGCCACCCAGGCGTCCCAAGATCTGCACTTTTAAAAAAAGAAAACTAAAAAGCCTGACTCAAGCTGGTCTGAACAATCAGGAAGTTTCTAATGCTGTATAACTGAGTTCAGAGGGTGAGTGGATCCAGGCTTCGAAGGATGAGAGCTCATAGAGGTTCTCCAGGACTTGATTCCTTTCTGTTTCTGGGCTCTGCTGTCCTCAGTGTGAGTTGCAAGCAAAGTCCGTCTCCCTTGGGGCCATAGGAGGGCTCCCTGTGGCCAGGTGTCCTATATGCATCCAGGGGCTTAGTGAGGGGGAGGAGGAGACAAAGTCAGAGATAAGAGAAGTCTTACAGGGAGAGGACGAGGGAGTGAGGGGCACGGGGAGGGCTGGGGGCAGAAGAAGGAAAGAGGAGCAGAGGAGAAAGAGGGGGTAAAGGGGGAGAGAGGATGGGGGAGAGGAAGAGGGAGATAAATTCTCTGAAAACTTGTAAGTTCTTCCCAAATGGCCTGATCCGGTTTTCGGCAGTGAGTATTGGGTGGGGAAACCAACACTCCCATAAGGCACCCATTCCCTTAACTCACACCAGGGGGGGCCTGTTGTATTTTGGAATTTAGAATTTTTTGGATTTTTGGCAACAGTGCCCATGACTCTCTACCCTTCCTTGTCCCCAGGGGGCTCTGAGGGAGTGCCCCAAGCTTGCACAGCTTTGCAGAAGGTTCCTGGACCCTGGTGCCCCAGGGATAATCCCCTAAACTGCCCCCACTGTTGAGGGCTGGCCTTATGGCCTGTGGGTTCCAAGCTTGCTCTGTGCCCCCCTTCTGGGTGTCCAAGCGCCGAGAGGGAACACGGGAGGAGGGGAGGGCAGCCAGGAAGTGTCCGAGAGGCAGCTCCGGAGCCATCTCCTGGGGCTGTGGGTGATGAGGAGGGAGGGGCAGTGGCTGCAGGAAAGGAGAGCTGGGTGGACACAAGGCATTCAGAAGGGCAAAGGATGGGGCAAACCCAAGACTTGTTACCTGGAAAAGGAGCAGAGCCCTGCTTCTGCCGCTAGAGGTCATGAAGAACTGAGGCTAAGTCAGTTCATAAATTGCTCAAGTATGTGCAGTTCATTTATGGGGAATCATCTTCAGGACAAAGAGCTGGAACTTCTGTTTATGGAATGTGTCTCTGATACCAACCATGAGCTATATACTTTCCTCAACATGTGTGAAGGTATATTAATGCTGTGCCCCCGCCCCAAACGCATATGCATATGTACGTATCGTCTTGAGAACTCATGAGTTGAAATGTTAGTCTCCCACACTCAGGAGGCCTTGCCTCTAAGAGTCCTTGTCCCAGGCGGGGAGGCCTCTCGAGGGTTCCTGCAATACCATGGTCTGTGGGTATGGGGCGCCACTCCTCCTAGGCCATCCTGGCAAGCAAGAAGAGGTAAATGCAGGGCAGAGAACCTAGATGGGAGTGTGGAGGCAGGGTCACAATGAGTGGCATGGGAGGATTCCCTGATGTCCCTTCTTGAGCCCGCCATAAAGAATCCCATACTCGCCAGCCCAGCCTTGGGGGAAGGAGGGTCCGGTCCAGGGCCCGGTGGCCTAGGACTGAGGGCTGGGTGTGGGGCAGAGGGAGGAGAGGAGAAGCCATGGAAGCCATGGGAGGTGTGAGGGACAGCCAAGACAGAGGTTTTAACTGCCCTTACTGTGCCCTTACTGTGAACCGTGTATGTATGTATAATCACTGTCAGAATATTCCAGAAATCCTTGAGTGGGCGGGGGGGTGGGGGGTGGTTGTTTGCTGGACCATGGTTCTCACCACGAGGACAGTGACAAGGGACCACTACCAAAGAGAGAGCATTAGAGTAAGAAGGGGCGCAGGCCCTCAGTCCCGACAGCAGACTTTCTGTGGCAAGGGGTGGGTAGGAAGGGGAACAGAGCACAAAAAGGAGGTGGCCTTCCGGAGGCCACAGAGCCTTGTGGGGGCAGAACTGGCAGGAGGTCTGGTTTCCCTGGCGGAGGCCCAGGCTTTCACCCCTGGATGACCTGAAAGGCTGGACTCTAAACCCCGTCTGTTGAAGGACAAGCCAGAAGCTTCTCTGCAAGCAAAGAAGTAAGCAGTCCTTGCAGTTTCCACCCACATGTGAAGTGCCCTTGACCCCTTCCAGGGTTCTGGGTCCCCTTTTCTGATTTAAAACCCTGTCCCCTACCCCGGGGTTTCAACAGATCCTGACTCACACCCTTTTCTTTATGGCATTGGGCTACTTTCTCTTTGACTGGCTGGTCTGGAAGCCCAGCTCTACAGAGACACCTCACCCCAACTGCAAATACAGATAAGAGCAACCTCCATCTTCCACGGCTCACGCCAGCCTGGGTCTCCTGCCACACCTTCCAGAAGCCCTCAGGGGCTATTTTTCTGGACTTCCATCATGCGACTCTAACAGAGGTAGGCCATGCTCCTCTCTGCCCCTGCTCAGGAGCCAGGCCTGCGGTATGTGGCGGGATACAGCTGTATCCCGCCACATACCACAACCTGTATGGAGGCCTCACACTGGGGTCAAGGTATGTGTTTCTTTAAGGTACTAGCTAATGCATTCGCCCAGATGAGGCCCAGCTTTTCCCTTTTACAGTGAGAATCACCTCAACCCACAGAAACAGACAGCTTGAAAGGTGCACACGTGACTATAAATGAGTCAAAGAGAATTAAACTGGAAAAAAGCTGTTGATGTGGAAGGAGTAGGGTGAGGTCCTTTGGTAATAAGCTAGTAGAATGTTCCATAAATATTCTATGAGAAGTGTCCACTGGGCATCGCCAGCTGGTCTGCAGTCACTCACGGGAAGCTACAGGAAAAATAGATTCAAAATACAGTCCCACAGCACCCACAACACATTCCCTGGGTGGGGAGAGGCCAGCAGAAAGATGGCGTCACGTGCGGCTCACAGCCGATGCTCATCTCCCAGGGGTGGCAGGCCCATTCAAGGCAGGATGGGATCGTTGTAAACCCTTTATTGTAATCTAACAAAGGATTATAGATACTTTAGTTTTGGTATCGAAATTTTTTTTGGTGGCTGCATTCAGCATCTTATTAACCGGTATGTTTGAAAGTCCTTCATGTGTCATGAAGAGAATAGTTTTGATTCTGGGATTTACTGGGCAATGCGGGAGGAAGAAAAGCATGGCTAGAAAAAAAAAATCCCCTAAGATCCCTGTCGGGATTTTTTTTTCCTTCCCCGCCCCCAACTGTGCTAGTTTTTGCAGTTAGAATATTGTTCATCGCTCACTTTGTTCTGAAGGTACAGAACTAAGGAGGATTTTCAAGGTGATTTTTACCCAAGGACAGAAAAATAAAAAGGACATGCTATCTGTCACTTGGACATCCAGATAGTCATTTTTTAATCCCATGCATTGTTGAATTTGTCCCTGCTGGTTCTCTTGAAGCTGTAAAATGATTCCTGAAGACTCCCTTTCTTCCTCCGGCCTGCAGGTGCTAACTTCTTGTGTCCGTGGGACATTTCACCCTCTTCCACCTGGGACCTGGCCGCCTCCAGCAGAGAGGACCTCACCTCCCTGTCAGCCAGGGGCAGGCCCCTCCGTGTGCAAGGATCAGGCTGGGTGTGTACACAGCACACCCGCTCAGGTTGTTGTCACTTTGGGGCAAAGCTTGCCTTCATGAGTCCCCAGAAACAGTTCTTCCTGGGCCTCTCTCCCTCCCTTCTTCTTCTGACCCTTCTTTCCTTAAGGGACGGTCAAGTGGCCAAGTCCGGTTTGCACACTTGACAATGGTTGCTAATGTTGACCAGCTTTCTATATCACGACCTCAGCATGTTCCTTTAGTGAAAGGCCTGGCCTCCTTTAGAGGGGAGGGTGGAAAGGGCAAACGTTAAGGAAAATGCAGAAGACAGCTCCACCCCCCCCCCCCCCCCCCCCCCCCCCCCCCCCCCCCCCCCCCCCCCCCCCCGCATGGAGGCAGGGAAGCCACAGAGAGTGGAAAGGTGAAATCTCTGCCACAGAGTCCTCTCTGCTTACTTGTGATGATCTTTCCTTCTATCAATCAATAAATAGATCTTTAAAAAAATAAAAGTAAAATTAAGGGCTTGGCAAGGCCACGTTCCCTCTGAAGCTTATAGGGGAGGACGTTCCCTTGCCTCCTCTAACTTGTGGTAGCTCCAGGCATCCCTTGGCTTGTAGATAACAACACTCTAATCTCTGCTTCCATTTCCACATGGTGTCCTCCCTCTGTGTCATGTCTTCTTACAAGGACATCGTATTCGATGAGGAGCCCAGCCTACTTTAGTGTGACTTCACCTTACTAATTACATCGGCAATGACCCTGTTTCCAAAGAAAGTCACATGCTCAGATACTGGGAGTTAGAACTTCAATATAACATTTTTGGGGAAGGTGGGGGACACCATTCAGCTCATAACACATGACAAACAGGACTTAAAGTTGACAATCAAACCGACCTTAAAAATAAGCAGATTATTTGGACGGGGCCAAAGTAATCATAGGGTTCCTTAGAAGGGGAGGAGACAAGCAAACCCGCGCATCAGAGCGATGAAATGTAAGAAGGACTCAACCACCGTTACTGGCTTTGAAGATGGAGGAAGCGGCCATCAGCCGACAGATGCCGGCAGCCTCTACAAGTGGGAAAACGACAGGTGTCGGATTCTCCCCTTGAACCTCCAGAAAGCAGCTTGCCTTCAGCTTGATTTCTACCCAGTTAAGGACTTCTTTTTTTTTTTTTTTTAAGGTTTTATTTATTTATTTGACAGACAGAGACCACACGTAGGCAGAGAGGCAGGCAGAGAGAGAGAGAGGAGGAAGCAGGCTCCCCGCTGAGCAGAGAGCCCGATGTGGGGCTCGATCCCAGGACCCTGGGATCATGACCTAGGCTGAAGGCAGAGACTTAACCCACTGAGCCACCCGGGCGCCCCCTACCCAGTAAGGACTTCTAACCTAAAGAAATGTAAGATAACAAATGTGTTGTTCCAATCCACCAAGTTTGTGGCGACTGTTACAGAAGCATAGGAGATGCTAGAGCTGTCAATCACAGCTTGAACTTAGGAGGTACCACAAGTTCAATGCCCAAGCTACTGCATTTGTTGTCCTGTGTGCCACAGATTAAGTGCCTTTCACGTGATCACTGCTTGCCATTTCTAACCCCATGACTGCTGAGTTTATAACTACTTCCGAATCTCAGGAAGAAGGAACTTTGCTCAGCGTGCAATTTCTCTTTGCAGCCCTCTTCTTAACATCTTTAGAGCCTTGCACTTCCTGGTACCACTTTTAGCTGACTGAAATCACAACCTGCTTTACATGAGGCTTTGCTTTGTTTTTCAATTAAAATCTTTTGTTGGTAGAAGATAGGAACGCTTGCTTGTTTAAGGTCTGTTTATCTAGCCCGATGACGCCATGTTTGTATAACAAGAGCTCGGGAAATTAATCAATATTTGTGATGAAACAGCACCCTCCTCCTCCGTATGCACAACGGCTTGGAAGGTGTGAGTTGTTTGTCTTACAAGGACTCTGGCCACTTATTCTCTCTATTGTTCATGATTTGAGGGAAGGGACTGGATCTTGTTCCCCTTGGCGTTCTCTAAAGTGTGATGCCTGATGTATCTGAATGCTTGCTAAAGAATGGGGAATTACCGAAGCTGGGTTAGTTGTTTTCTGGAGATATTTTCCCATGTCCCGGCAGCTTTGATTTCCTGTATCTCTTTACTGTTTTCTGTTCTCCTGGCATCCCTCCAGGCACCACCTCATCTTTCTGTAACGAAGCTTCTAGAAACAGAACACAGTACTCCAGGTGTGGTCTCATTTGAGTCTCTGAGCTGTGAGGTAATGCTTCTCTTCATAATGATCCCTTGTTCTTACCTGGCACCTTACAAAGGCAATTCACTGTTGGAGAAGAGCGCAAGTGTGCATTGCGTGCATATACACACCCATGCATTCCCTCACTTCCAAAAGCTGAGCAAAAATAGGTTCTTAGCTCCTTCAGAAAACAGAGAAGTGCCAGCTAGATGCCTCCATATTTTTCCGAGGGATCCACTTAATAGCACAACATGTTTATGACAAAAGCTAATACCTTGAAATTTTAGAATTCCTGTCCTCTTGAGGGTCAACGTACCAGTAGAAACTAAGTTTCTAACCTTTATAACATCCCCATGGGAAGAGAAGCCCTGCTTTTAAATGTGACCCATTATTTAGCTTAAGGGTAAGGTGGAAAGCTTTTGGGAAAAGTCTTCCCAGAGGGTAGGGCTTCTGAAAGAGTATGCAGGGTGCCATCCGTCAAAGAATGTTCAGGAATGTGGTTGCCAGGGAGGGACAATTGTAGCACAGTTGATTTGAAGGAGCATGTAATTTTTCCAAAAGAAACAAGTAATTACTGACAAATATCAGATAATGAGAGTTTTCTGAAATTTTAGGGTGTTTTGGAATCAGTTGGAGCTCACCACATAACACCATCTGAAAATGTGCAGTTGAAAGGCCTCAGGTTAAGTGAAAGAGAAGGAGGGTTTCGTTTTGCTCGGAAGTTTTCGAACAAAAGCTGAGGTATCTGACTTCAGCCTGGTGTGGATTACACTAACCTGTTAAGGTTGGGGTGTTGTGAAAAACTTCCTGACATAAAATATGGCAGAACACCTGAATTTATGTTGACTTTCATCTGGGCCTGGGGGCTGCCTTGCTGTTGGCTAATGCCTCAGATATGCTCCAGATGTCCTGATCGAACAAAAAAACACTAGTTTCAGGGCTTCTTTGTCTTATGAACACATGCATATGCCTTTTAACTCAACAAAGTTTTTCAAAGAGGTGTTTATTATGATGAAAGAAATCCCACTTGCAGGACACAGATGTATGCCCACCAATGCTGGCCAAGTTCATCCACCATATGCTAGCGTAGCATTCACTTCAAAAGTGGTTCAGGCCGGACTAGATTAGCCCTGAGTTTTTGGATGTTCAAGTAACAAGCATGATGAACAAGTGAAAATATAATTTATCGCCTCTTGTAAGCTTTACAGCCTGATGTGGTCATGAAGAATACCAATATCATCAGTAGATTTCATGTAGTGGATTTCACTAATGCCATGCTGAATCGTACTGGAACATCATGCATAAGACAAAATCGGTCATACTGATCTTGTCTTTATTCAAAATTGTGACATTTTGTTCATGGTGGATTTTTTGCATTAATTCCAATTTGTTAAAAAAATTGTGGTAAATATTGTTTATCTTGATGACTGAATTTTTTCATGCCCCCTTAAATTTTGCTGTCAAGGCAAGTGAGTCACCTTAGTCTGAGTGCTGGGTTAGTGCAGAGGTTAGCTTCACCCTCTTCTGAAGCCCCATTGAGATGACTGTAATGGGTCTTTCAAAGTCATAAGCCCACATAGGGAAGGAGAATCAGAGAAGACCCTGGAAGGTCCAAACGGAATGGAAAATTGGTACCTGACTTAGCAGATTGGAGAAAATGACACCCCTGGCTGGCAATGGCAACCACTGAGAAAAGACTTTTTCTACATCATGAGACCAACTTCCTCCTACACAAAAATTCCTCAAAACTGGTGGAAGCAAGTGCTTCTGTGACTGGCAGTGAAGGAGGACTGGACAAACTCTTCTTTAAGAAATGGCTAGACTCACAATCAGCCTGGAGGTTTATTTTCTGGAGAGAGTAAACTGAAGCTGTCTGATCTGGGAACATCTAGTGCAGCTGAAGGGAGGATGTGGACACAGAAGAGTAAGTGGTAGTTTGCAACTAAATGTTCAAAACTCCAGACTCTTTCTCATTTTAGGATGGGGACCCTGACAACCAGCCATATAACCTTCAGGAAGACGATTGGAAGTGTCTTTTCTAGGAGACCTCATCAGCAGATGAAGAATACCAAAGACACTGACCCCAGAAGCTCCTAAGGATATGGCCTAGCTTTTCCATCATATAGTAAAGACCATGGGCCATAGCGCCACAAGGCTTCCAGCAGCCCTTAGCAGCCCCCTCTTATGCATAGACCACCAAGGATCATCAGGCAAGATGCTCAGGGTCAAGTATATCCCATCAACAATGAAGAGCAAAGCAATAGGAAAAGAGCATCTTTCAGAAGCAGAGCACCCAAACAGAAGAAAAGAATAAGAGTAACCTCTGAGAGGTAAGAGAAGATACTACATCCATAAAACAAGAAAACCATCTTATATAAAAGGAATATGCAGGGTACAAAAGAAATCTGAAAAAATAAAAATATGATAGCTGTAATTTAAAACCCAGTAAGAAAGTTGAAGGGTAATGTTGAAGAAATCTTCCAGAAAATAGAGTAAAAACACTAAAAAATTAAAGATAGGAAAAAATAAGAAAATTAGAGAATCAATCCTGATACCAGGAATCCAATGAGTGAATCATAGGAACGAAAACAGGAAGCAACGGGAAGGAAATTACTTAAGAAATAGCAGAAGAGTATTTCCTAAATCCAAAAAGGGGCATTTCCTAGACAAAAAGGGCCCACCGTGTACCCTGTCCAAAGTATGAAAACGATCTATCCCAATCAAGGTAACTCACTGCAGAATTTCAGAGTGTTAGGGACAAAGAGAAGACTCAAAGCACTCGTAGAGACAAACACATGGTTCACAGATACAGAATCAAGAATCAGAATGACATATTTAAAAAGATAATAAAAGGAACTACTTTGAAAAAGAAAAAAACAAAAAAAATCAGAATGACATTAATGGGACTTCTTTGTATCAATCCCAGAAGCTACAAGACAATGAAACATTGCTTTCCAAGTTCCGAGCAGAAATTATTTCTATCCTAGAATCTTCTCCCTGGCCAGGAAAATCCACTAAATGTGAAGGTAGAACAAAGACCTGTTAGAATATACAAGATTTCAAGAAACTCACCCCAGGAAGAAATTACTCAGGAAGCAGCTACATGTCCTCTGTAAACCACAGAAGAGGAAGAATCAGAATATAGAAAATAAAGGATATGGCAGAGACATTTCTTCGGAAAAAAATGACCTGAGAGTTGTCCCACATGTTTGGATATGTGGAAAGGACATTTACACAAGGATCATGTTTGGTTGCACGGTGGTAATAAATACACAGGGAGTTAATTCTGCATACACAGACACACACACATGCAGTACAACGATAAGCTCTAGGGAAAACACAATATTACGCAAGAAAGAAAAAGTCACAGTATACTGTGGTTCTCTGTAAATAGCATTTGCAAGCATAATTATGTAAACACTTAGTATCGCTACAACCAAGCTATGTTGTAACTGTATTACTATGGAGAGGATGGAAAATCAAGAAGCGCATGTGGATGAAGTAGGGTACCACGGTTACAGGGAGTATGAGAATAGGCTTGTCATCCTCCATGAACGGAAGTTCACAGATAGGACCTGAAATGGAAGGCTCCGAGAAGAGGAAGGTGGGCATGTTCTTTGCAGATAGGAAAGGAAGTACAAAGGGATATGCTAAACTTGTGGCCAGTGGGTTGCCTTTGGGGGAGCGAAAGATGCTAAGGAGATTCTGCTGTTTTTCATAAGAAGCCTCACAGAATGGAACAATTTGACTTTAAAATATGTGCATATATAATTTTAGTAGGAAAAAACCCACACATTAGAAAAGGAAGAACTTTGATCTTGAAGAGCGGTTCAGAGAATCACGGTAAGAGCCAGGAAAGAGGGCAGATCATTCAGATGGGGAAGACTTCATGGGTGTGAGGGCAAAAGGTGGGTGGCTAATTTCGACCTCACCTTCTTCTTCAGAGTCAAGAGAACTTGACACTCCCTCCAGGAAACGAGGGGTCTCCAGTTGCAATGCTGTTATATTGCTGGAAAAATATGGCAAGTGTATAAGTATGTTTCTAGGGTAGGACGTATGGATGATAATTTGAATTAATGATTAAAGATTCCACTGTGAGCCCGGGTAGCATGAAAATTAATTATAGATTTGATTAAAGAGATTCAGGTTCATTAAAAGTTAAGTGTTCTTCTTCCTCAGAATTGTTGATTTCAGTAAAATGAAGTTCTCTGTTCTTGAACAGGTCTTGCCCAAGGTCCCTGAGGTCCCAAGGTCCCTCTTCTCTGTGCACATGCCACTGGTGGAATGTCTTTAATCCTTACCATTTCCCCTCGGTCCTGCCGCATGCACTGCATGCTTGAATTTGTAATTAAGCCAGAGTTGATGCTGTCTACGTGGTTATATATTTTCTAAGATCGAAATGATTTTTCTGCTCCTGTTTGGATGGCCTTTCTAATAAAGCCTGAAATAAAGCTCTCTGAAAAATGGTAGTACAAAATGGTATTCACTTTTAGAAGACTTGAAATAGGTCATTATCAATGTCAGTATGAACAGAAATGATAGCTCTGGGACAAACCAAGATTTAGTATCGTGCTGGGTATTTCCACTGGCCCCTCTGCTTTTCCCTGCCCCGTGTGTCCCAGGACTCTAGCTTGTACTGGCACCTTCCCTTGGTTTCTTGGCCCTTTGACTTCTGGTTAGGGACTTGGATTTGAATCCCCAGCAGAGCGGCTGCAGAACTCCATGGCAACTACACTTGTTCTCACTCCAAGCTTTGTCTATGCCCTACTACGTGGCACCCTACCTCTATCCCTTCAGGTCCAAGTGTGCTGACAGTTCCACAGATACTAGGCACCATCTTTTGATGATTCCACAAAAGCCAATTCACGCTCGGAATAGTTTGTTAATTAAACTAATTCAGTTAGACTTTCTGAAAGCGCTGTTTTCTGCCAAGACCTTGACTGATAGGAGTATGGTTTTCAGCCATGTCATCTATTTGTCTTCCAATCTCTTCCAATAACTAATGAGTTCCTGAGAGCAATGGCTCGCACTCACTCATCTTCGTTTCTCCAATGTCTAGTACGTTGCCTGGTGTATTACAGGCATTCAACATACGCTTGACGGATGAAACAATGTACTCATTAGTGAATCCCTCTATGTGGGGTTTCTTTTTTTTTTAATGGAAAATTTAACAGAATTGGTTTTTCTAATCCATGAGCATGGAGTATCCTTCCATTTGTTTGTGCTGTCTTCAATTTCTTTCATCAATGTCATAGAGTTTTCAGAGTACAGGTTGTTCACCTCCTTGGTTAAATTTATTCTTAGGTATTTTATTATCTTTGGTGCAATTAGAAATGGGATTGTTTTCTTAAATTCTATTTCTGCTACTTTATTATTAGTGTATAGAAACGCAACCAATTTTTGTATATTAATTTTGTATTTTGCAACTACACCGAATTCATTTACCAGTTCCAGTATTTTCTTGGAGTCTTTAGGGTTTCCTATATATTATATCATGTCATCTGCAAATAATGCAAGTTTTACTTCTCCCTTAGTGTGATGTTTTATTTCAGAGGAAAAAGCTGAGGTTATTTAACATATCTAGACCAGGAGACAAGAGTGGAGGTTGTACATTTAGGAAATATGCACCATTGTCTATGGTTTGCAGCCATTAATTGTTTTGGCCAAGCCTCCCTGCCTTACCCTGCACAAATGTTAAGATTATAGGCCTATAAAAACTTCTTCAGACTGTTTCATTTGAAAATACTAGATAAAAGTATAAAACAGAAGCTCCTATGCACAAAACATGGAATAGCTTAGACACCAAGTCTACCATTTTAAATGTATTCAGCCATGAACAGAATATCCCATTTCTAGGGCTGAAAAAATAAAGTTCACTATTATCTCACATAACAAAAATTCTAGAGGCTCTAGATCCTTCTCTGGCACCTCATAAGGCTGGCTGCCCTTGTGCATCCCTCCCTCTTCCAAAGCCACAAGATTGTGGCCACTTCCCAAGCACTAACTTCCCACAAGCCCAACAAAGACAGACAAGGAAATTCTTTTCACTTGTTTCATTTCCTTAGTGAGGTTTTCAGCAGGTGCATGCTCCTGTCCGTTAGCCTGGGTTGGCTCTCAGACCCATGACCTACCTGCAAGAGAGGCTGGGGAATGAATAGTGTTTTCAGCATCTGCAGTGGGAGACAATCTCTACTAGAAAGAAAGAAGGAGCAGAGGAGAAGCTGTTGGATGAACAACCAACAGCATCAGCAACATCACTCAGAAAGGCAGAAGAGGAGAGATCCAGAAAGTGCTGAGGGTTCCGAATATGCTCAAGTGGGAAGATTATTTTATATATAAATTATTTCTGTTCTTCATGTAGGTTGCCTTTTTGACTAGGGAAACTCTGGGGGCAGAAATGGTGATGACGTCAGTCTGTCCTTTCTGTGACATGAAACGGCCACTGACACTTAATGTTTGTAAGGACATTCTGCAACCTGCACGTCAAAGCTGTCGCAAACTCTGAGCACACACACACCCCTTTGTACCGAATTCTCTTTATTCCTCGTAATATTCTCCTGGTTTATTAAATGCACTTGCATTTTATAATAATGACATCTGATACACCAAAGAATCATTGCTCAGAAATTCTGCCATAGGTCTTCTTTCGCCCAATAATTGCTTAAGCAATAAAAGCTTATGATAAAACGTCATAAAGGATGAGGTCCTGTTACTCTTTTTCAATTAAAGAAGAAATATAAATGTTTTTCATTGTTTGAAAGAGGACAGAAGAAACATTTGTGAAAGTACCTCTGATTGCTATACATCTTGCTTGTAACCTCATGGACCCTCACAACAACTCTGTGTGTGTGTGTGTGTGTGTGTGTGTGTGACATATGGGACATGTATGTGTATGTATGTTGTTTGGGATGTGGATATGGGGGTTATGTGTGCATTTGAGTGGTGTGTGTGTGTGTGGTAATTTACATACAGGTGGTGTGGTATGTGGTATATATGTAGTATATGTAAATTTAGTATGTGTAAATTTTATTGTGTGTGGCATGTACAGGCGGTGTCTGTGTGTACGTGTGTATTGTTGCATGGTGAGGTCAGGACAGCTTACAAAGTTCATTAGTGGTAAAGCCCAGCTTCAAGCCACGTTTGTCCATGATTTTTTACGATTTCATGCTGCTCCCTCCCCAGATAGTGTGGATGTTTCAATGACTGTGTGGCAGTCCATCAAAGATTTGGAGTCCCTTATAAGACTAAGTCCCAGGGCCAAGGGTAAGTGTATCAGTGTGCTAGGGTTTCCACGACAAAGGACCACAGTCGAGTGCCTTAAAACACCAGACACTGGTTCTCTCTCAGTTCTGGAGGCCAGAGGTTCAGAATCAAGGTATCAGCTGAGCCTGTTCTTTCTGCAAGCTCTGAAGAAAGGATCTGTTCCAGGACTTTTTCTGGCTTCTGGTGATGGCCAGCAGTTCTCAGCATTCCTTGGTTTAAAGACACATCACTCCAGTCCGTCTCAGGAGTCACATGGCCTTTTTCTTGCTCAGCAGCCTCCCCTCCCTGAGGACACTAGCCTTTGGCTTTAGGACCCACTCTAATCTACTGTGACCCATCCTAACAACACTAATTACATCTGCAAAGACCTAGTTCCAAATACAACTACATCCTGAGGCTCATGAACTTCTTTGGAGGGTGAGGCCGTTCAACTCAGTATGAGCTTTGAGTAACTGAGAAGCTGAAGGAAGTTGACCTCTACCTGGTGTATGAGCAGCCAGGAAACATCTAAAAAGGGCAGAGTGACATCTGGTCTTCCCATTCTTCCAACAAATGCCTATTAAACACCTATTAGGGCTTCTAAACGCTGGGATCCAACAGTGAACAACACAGAGAAGGTCCCTGCCCCCTCCCAAGCTTCCATATTTATCCTGTGATTGGTTCCCTTACCTTTCGGACAGGTGACATGTATGAGCAGGTGTGAGCCTGGGGCAACATTTCCCCATGGGATCTTCCTCCCCTTCATGCTGGCCCAGGATAGAGACAAAACGGCATCATCATACGTGGTCACAACCCTCCTCAAGTTTCTCACAGCACTCTCAATGCACATTACCCTGTTTAATTCTCTTAAAAACACTTGGGCATGGTTGTTATTTTTGCCTTACCCATGAAAATGATGAATAACTAATGAAGCTGGGACTGGAATGTGGCCCCCACTCTTACACCTTTGTTTCTTTTCCCCAGTGCCTTTGCGGCCAGGCAGATAATGCAAAGGAAAGAAATGACCATCAGACCATGTGGCATAGCGGGGACCATGATGAACAGGAGACTGCAGATGACAAGTACAGATTCACATCCAACTTTTAGAAACTGCTCTGTGGATGTATGCTGAGATTAGAAATGCTCATGCCCATTAACTCAGTGATGTCACTCACAGGAAGTGTGTGAAACAACCCAACGGCCATCAACCAGGACTGGTAAGATACACGTTGCTCTATCTGTACAAAGGATTAGTATGCAGCTATTAAAAATGACATAGTTTTTAATGTACTAGTCTGACTCTTTCTCCAAGATAGATAGCAATGTGCAAAATGCATTAGTGCAGAAGTGTGCATACTTGCTTGCACATTCATGGAATATCTCTAATATGCAAGAAACTGGTTATCCATTTCCAACAGGGAGGGATTCATTTCACAAACATACTTTGGTAAGTTTTGGTTTTTGAACTACAGGAATACTTTTCTTGTCTTTTAAATAATGAAATAAAATACTGTGTAGATCAAATGGAATGCAGGGAGGCGGTGGTTTTGTGACCCCTCTCTGGGCCCAGGGCCATGTCATCACCACTGTTCAGCCTTTCCCTGTACCTTATTGCCACCCAGCATACAATCAGCTCATTAAATATGTACTTTGTGGACCCAAATCATTGCATTCTGTTAACATTGCAAGTCAATTCTTGAGGCTATTTGGGACCAACATTGGATTAATTCTCTGCTCAGAGGTGCTATTCCCCTGGGCTCTCTCCGAATGGCATCTGTCCCTTCCCAGCCACCCGGGTCACATTCCAGTTTCCTCTCATCCATCCCCCTTCCCCATTATATGCTGGTCTCAGCCTCTGTTCCCCCACCCTAAGCACACCCACACATATTCCTCCTCTGTTTGCTTTCTGGAAGTCTCTGAAGCTCCCTCCCTTCCATCCACCCTCCCCGCCCTAGACATTGGTCTTCTTATCTACAACTGATGCTCCTGAAAGACCTCCCTTCTACCCCTTTTCTCCTCTATAGACTTTTCTACCCCCTTCCACCAGGATTGCCTAAAGACACAAATCTCATTCTGTCATTTCCATGTTTAAAAGATCCTTTGGCCCTCAATAAGAGTTCAACTTCTTTGGAATAGCTCCTGGGCTCTCTGAGGAGCTGGCCCCAGGCTGCCTTCCCCTCCCCCCCACCCCTCTGTCCAACCCCTCTGCCTCCATCCTAACTAGTCTTCTCCACCTTTGGTATCCATCAGGCTGGGGCAGATCCAGCATCTATGGGACTGGAAACTCCCACCGTCAGGCTGGGGGAGGGTTTCTTTAAGAAAATGAATACAAAACTCCAATGCAAATTATCCTGCAGGAAATCGATGTGTATTTACAACAATAAAAAGTCCTAAAAAAATTACACATTTTTTAAAAGCTTGAGAATGTCCAGGACCTAAGATAATAGTTTCATTAACTAACTCCATGACAGATCTTTTGTTATCTGAGGGCCTCGTTATGTGGCACTGACACTTTATGGCATTTTCATTTTGTAAAAGGAACAGGAAAGAGTACCATCTTTTCTCTAGCATGGTGGATTGGAAATTCCTTTCGTTGTTGACAACTAAGTAAAGTTTTGTTTCCACAACTCCTTATTAGTCTTGTCATGTGTTACATGTCTCTACGTTAAGGCACGTCAAACATGTGACCACACACACACAGACATTCTTGCTACCCGTAGCACTGCTATAGGCTCGGGCTTCACAGACACAGGAATTCTGGATCATCCCATCATAGGCAACTTGTATCCAAAAGGAAAGAGCCCTCATGGTGTGTTTGTAATGGCATAGGCTGCAAACATTTCTCCCAGGTGTCAGTAACACCACCCTTCCTGTGGGCTGGTTCTGGACGGAGAAGAAGGCCAGACTCCCAAGAAGAGTCAGGAGAAGCTGCTGGGAGTCTCAGGGCAAATGAAGGCCAGGTCCTCTGGGGCTGGGAGAAAGTCCAGCCTAGCAGCAGAGCCCATGTCCCCAAAGTGAGACAACAGACAACTGGTAAGCAGCTAGCAAGGGCCTCCTGGCTTCGGAGGAGGTCGCCTTAAAAGAGAAAGTTGCATGACCCCAGTCAAGTTCCTTACCTCGTGGAGCTTTAGCTTTCTGACCTGCAAAAAGGGCACAAGGACACTTGCCTGCCAGTGACATAATGAATGCACAGACCTGGCCTTAGGCAGACCCTCAGTGCTGACCGTCCCTCTCCTTCCCCCTCCCCCACAGTTAGGGGAAAGCAAGTGGCCTGGTCAAGACTCTGGCAAAGAACTCTTCAACCTTCCCGGGGTTTGGATATACCCCCAAAGAAAGAAACCCCTTTCTGCCCTCTGGTTGGGAACCTTGGGGCCTTTCTTTCACTGAAATGGCACAGGCCTCATACGGTTCCATGAGTCTGTACTGCAGACGGACAGAATCGAGACTCTATTTTTAATCCTTCCACCACTTGACTCTCTAGATTTCAAAAGTGCATATTCTTTGTTAAAAGTAACAATGATCTTGAGAGACTAGACCAACTCACTTGTGTGGCAGGTAAATTAAACAAAAAACAAAAAACATCTAATCTGGACCTGCGACCAAATACCAGTTCTACTGAGTCTTATTTCTACAGGTCCTTGTGCTTCTTTAGGGATAATTATGATTTGCCACACAAATCAATGAGTTTGACGTTTCCCATATAGTATGCATTTAATAGGAATTTTCTAGAGAAATGTCCAAGCTCAATAAGGAGCTTGAGCACATCAGGCTCTCAGGCAAGTCTCAGGCAGGCTGTGTGGGTGCTGCCACCAGCCGCTGAAGCTTGGAACCCTGTCAAGTTTTCCCAGAAGAGCAGTCACCTGATACCTACTTGTGCCACATCCCAAAAGGAAACTGGAGCTCAGAACATGGACAAAGTCATCCAGATGGAGAAAGACCATAGGAGGAGAGAAGTCACTCTGGAGGAACCAGCACAAGATTCTACCAAATGGTCAGATGCTTCGGCCAAAGACGAGTCCAGATGCCCCTGGTGCCTTGCCTTGAGACACTCTGGCTGGGCCTCTGTAGCTGTGAGGCAGAAACACTGACCTCCAGCCGCCTGGGTGGCTCAGTTGGTTTAGCGTCTGGCTTATGGGATCAAGCCTTGCATTGGGCTCCCTGCTCAATGGGGAGTCTGCTTCTCCCTCTCCCTCTACCCCTCCCCCTATGCATGTAAAGACACACTCTCTCTCTCAAATAAATAAATAAAATCTCCAAAGAAAGAATGAATGAAAGGAAGGAAGGAAGGAAGGAAGGAAGAAATAGCCACCTCACTGCCAGAGGCTCTGTCTGGAGCCTTTGCAAGAAGGATAAGCAAAGGGATCTCAGCACTGTCTTTATGGAGTCTTCCCTTCCCTGAGCACCCCCCGCCAGAGCTGGGGGGAACCTGGAGCAGGCTGCCCAAAAGCCACTTGTTGGAACCTTGGATTATACACAGCCCTAGATTCTTTTGAGGATGACGGCTTGGGCCCTTTTGCTCAAGCAGGCAGTCTGGAGAGAAGGAAGCGTGGGAGGGTGACCCACAAAGATGGTGACTTTTCCCCTAGTGTGTGGAGAAGGCTGAATGTCACCAGGTGAGTGCCTTGGTGTCTGCCAGGATAGATTCCTCCCCCACCAGCAGGTGAGGGAGGCCTGGTCTGAAGGAAGTGATAATCAGCCTCTTCCCTGCCCCACCCCAAACCCTGGCCCCCACCCCTCAGAGGTGAGCCCAGACCTTCTCCTGTGTGTGAGGGCCCTCTCAGCCTTCTCCTAAACAGAGAAGGCTTTCTTCTCCACTGATTCCTGACTTCTCTTCTCCTCCCTCACCTTGTTTCTGAAACATGGAAGACCAAAGTCAAATAACGGCCGTTTCCCATTGCAGACTGAGCTCCCACTCCATGGAAGGCCTGTCCTAGTCACAGGAGCAGTGAAATGGGCAGTGAGGGGCCCTTAGGGGAGAAAATCCTGGCCTTAATCTCTAGGAGCCTGTTGGGGTCAAAAGATTTAAATAATAGTACAAGGCTCTAAGGCCGAGAGTCCTGTGAATGGTGACATGGACTTGCCCTGACCCCCCCCTCCCCAGAGCCATTCTACAGTGAGAATTCAGGGGCATATATGAGGGCCGCATGGCCTCCTGGAGCACACTGGACCAGGAGCCAAAAGACAGACCTGTGTGCTAATAAGGCTGAGTGGGCGGGTGGTGTTATGATGGTGAGTCACTCAGCTCAGAGACTTCCCCTGCGGCTTGCTGGCAGGGCGACTCCCACCGCCAATAAGGGACAGGACACCGGTCGGATCTCCTTCTCGCTCTGCCAGAAACCACTGACATCTTGGATCCTCAGCCCCCTGGACCTCAGCTTCCTTATCCATAAAATCATGGCGTTATGGTCTCTCAGGCTTTCCAGCTCCAAAACTCCAGGACACTCCCATGAGATATTGTATATGGAAGCTATAAAAAATTATGTGTTGGTAAGGCGTTCTTATGTTTATTACTACCTCTGGTAATAAAGATTTTGTTGAGGAAGTGGACCATGAACTTGAGAGAAGAATAGTAGGGTTTGGATTGTGTACTGAAGTGTGTAAAGGGCAGGACAGGTCAGTTGAGACAAAGAGGGAGAAAGAAGAAGTGATCAAGCAAAGTCCCTCTACAGGGACAAAACTATAGGGCCATGATGTGAAGGTGGGGCTCGTTAATGACACCTTCCTGAGAAAGGGGCTCAGGAAGCAGCATCACCTTCTAGAAATGTTTCAGGGGCCCTGGCCAAGGCCACACAGGCCACATTTCCCAGTGGCTAAGTGCCGTGAGTGTAACACCAACCCTTTTCCAAAAAGAAGTCTGAGAAGAGATTGTGACTTTTTGGTTGACTGTCCTTGAAAGCTCTACCCTCACATGGAGCCTTCTTCTGAATATGCCAGAGGCTCCCCTTTCCTGGGGCATTGGAAACCACTTCTCTGATCACTGAGCAGCCATGGCATAAAGGACTACTTGGATGAAAGTCCTTTTTTTTTTTTTTTTTTAAGAGGTCACAAGTAGGCAGAGAGGCAGGCAGAGAGAGAGTGGGGGAAGCAGGCTCCCTGCCGAGCAGAGAGCCTGATGCGGGGCTCCATCCCAGGACCTTGAGACCATGACCTGAGCTGAAGATAGAGGATTAACCCACTGAGCCACCCAGGTGCCCCTGAAAGTCCACTTCTAAGTGCATACAGCACTGAGAATTCCCCAGGCCTCACCGGCACCAAAGAAGTCACGAACTGTGTTGCTAACATTGACTTTGAAGTTGTCATTGCAAGGGGAAGCTGTCTTTGGTGTGGGAGGCACTCACATTTAATTATCATTCACAGACACTCCTCAGAACTGTTCCTGGGTGCTTCAGCTATTATTCTGGTTGCTTCTAAAATAAAGTCTTGGGATTATTTTGTGTGCGTGTGTGTGGACGGCCCACAAAGATGCCTGTCTTGTTTTATGAAGTTGGTTCATCGAAAGATAATCACAGAACCTGACAGAAGAGGAAAAGCTCTCTTCCTGAGGAGCTGTGAGTGTGCTTGTTGTGGAGACGAGCCCTAGTGATGGAGTCTGGAGGAGTCTGGTGCATTTCCGGGTGGTGACCTTCTGTCTGATGTCACCGCCAAGGAACGCAGGCTTCAGGTGTCACCCCTGGAGACAAGATGGCTTTACAGCGCTGGGATGTGGGGGTGTTGTCTCCCAGTGCCCCTGTCCGCTCCCCAAGATTTCTTAGAACCCTCGGTCACCAAGCACCTGAGCGAGAGCTGTTTGAGCTGCTGCTGGCATTGTCTTGGGTTCAGCCAACTGGAGAGGCGACAGGGGGGATCTGTTTAGGCCACTCCTCCCTGACGTCAGCCCACAGGGCCATGGCAATGGAGCCACCAATGTCAGGTGGTGACATGCTTTGAGGTAGAAGAGCAGGCGAGCAGGATTCAAGTCAGCGAGCACACAGGATCAAATGATGAAGGACCCATTTCCAGGGCCTCATGGTTATACCAGGCGCTAATGACCATCCTACTTCCCGGCTGTCTCCCGGGGACACGGGTGCACCTTCGATGCCAGTGCCCAGGTCCCTCCTTCCCATGGATATCTGTTTCCAAAATTTCCCATGATGTCATCCTCATTCTAAACCAGCGCGTAGAGACAAAGCGGCCGTGGTTTATGCTAAAAATGCAAGATGACGGCGAACAAGAGCTCTGAGTCTCAGAAGCCCTAGCCTTGCCTCATCCTACTGTTCCTAGCAAAGCAAAGCTGGGGACCAGGAAAGGAATGCAAGGAGAAAGAAAATGTGGAAGGCCAGCCCAGACTGTCCTCATGACGGTGTACGGGTCTGTCCTCAAGACCTCATCATTAGAGTAAGGTCTGTTCCTAAGCTGGGTGCCAGAGCCAGGGCCAGCCCCAAAGAACCCGGGTCCTGTAAGAATGACCACATGGAGAAACTCCCTGTGTGCAGAGACCTGCTTGTGGGCTAGCCAAACCTGGTCAGCCCGCCCTTTGCATTTATTTCGTGATTTAGGGAATGCGAAAAAAGAAGCTGGTGGGTGTGGAGAATGTCACAATCCAGGACCACGGAAAATCTTTTAAGATACCATGTCATGGAGGCACCTGGGTGGCTCAGTGGGTTAAGCCTCTGCCTTCAGCTCAGGTCATGATCTCAGGGTCCTGGGATCGAGCCCCGCATCGGGCTCTCAGCTCAGCGGGGAGCCTGCTTCCCCCTCTCTCTGCCTGCCTCTCTGCCTACTTGTGATCTCTCTCTCTCTCTCTGTCAAATTAATAAATAAAATCTTAAAAAAAAAATAGCATGTCATGTACTAGTTTTAGTTCAGAGTAAGTGATCGACTGCCATTCAGAGGTCAGTGCCCTCCCCCCTTCCCTCTCTCAACTTCTCCCCACTTCATGGCCCTGGACATTTCTACCATCTGAAAAAATCTGATTATGTTGTCTCCAGCCAGCGAGCATTAAAGCGAAAGCATATTGCCTGGGAAAGAGGGAAGAAAGGAACCCATCAGCCGTCACCATTGCTTTGGCCCCAGTGGGCCTGTCAGGGAGGGAGGTGAGGCTGTGAAGAGGGAAGACAGGGCTGCACTGGGGCAGCTGGACTAGAATGAGGGAGGGAGGGAAAAGCCTGAGCAGGAGCCAGCAGTGGGTGGGCGACACCGGGATGGGGTGCTGCTAATGGGGAGGAGGAGAAGGTGCTGAAAACCACCTCACCTGCCTGACGGTTTTGCCTAGAGCCAGCCCTGCATTTAACTTTCCCGGAAATAAGCCTGTCAGCAGAGCAGGCGAGGGCTATTTGTATTTGGGGTTTGCACAAGCCCACAAGCTTGGGCTAGACCTCTTGGCTTACAGGTCACCTCCCCTCACAGGTGAAAAATGCCTCAGGCTTAGGCAGAGGCTGCGGGCCACAGCTGAGAGCCCCAGCCTCTGGCTCAAGGTGACAAAGGTCAGTTTCCAGCTGAATTCCCGAATCTGGAGTCTGGGAGCAATCCAGCACATTCCTAGAGATACAAAGGCTTCTGTCATTTCTACCTTTCGGGACTTGCCCAGACCTCAGTGAGGCTTTGTTACTGTTGAGAATTCTGCTAATTCATCTCTTTACATTTTTATTTAATTTTCCCTGAAAGGGGAGGAGAATCCAGCCTGTCCACACCTGAGTAAAGCCAGCTTCCTCTTTCTTCACAGGCATTTTTAACTTCCCCTCTGATGTCCGACCAGAGCTCCAGCTCCAGGTCTGGTCACCTTTTATGTAAAGGCCTACCCTCTTTGAACAAAAAGTTTTAGGAAGGTAAAATCAAACGGAAGCAAAAGAGAAAAGCCTCTAGGTGTGAAGCCGTGTACCACGTTGGGCCAGTGCCTGACAGAAGATTCTGAGCTGTGTGGCCTCCCTCAGCCTGGCTAGCCTCTCTTGGCTTCGGTTTGCTCATTTAGAAAATGGAAGACGCACTGCAAGGTTGTTTTAAGCTTTGAAATTTTGGATTCTAAGACTTGGGGAACATAGTAGAGCTTCAGATCTGATCCTTTCCAAACAACAATGAGGTCCCTCCCCAGCTGGGCTGAAGAGAGCCTCTGGAAACTTCATTATAGAGCCAACCGTCCATCAGATGACACCGGATGTATCTTCTTTCACCGTATACCATTTATATGATCTCAAGTCTTCTAATCAGCCCAACATGGAACCTAAGAATATAGTAGTTATTATACCTTACCAGGGAGAGACCCTGATGGAGTTCCTCCAGACAAGGAAATGAAGGTAGAGAACAGAAAGAAAAGAAGATTTACTGATCTCTCTAGAGGATGGCTTGCAAAAGGGAAAAGGTACATGGGAGAATTTCCTTCTAACTCACCTCTGAAACAGAACTGAAGGAATGTGTAAGGACCTATTTTATATTTTTATATTTTAGCCAGAGGCTTCCCTGCTTCCCTTCCCCCAGGGGATTTACTTAAAAACAAGTCCCGGAAACCAGCCTCAGGTAACAAAGGTCAAATACAAGGGTGGGTCAGACCAGGTGGAGACATCCGATCAGTGGGGGGATGCATACTGTCTCCCTAGTTACCAAGGAGTATGGGCCCCGCCCTTTGGGAGCCTTTTGGCGCCAATCCTAACCAAGGTGTGATAGGCTGGTTCAAATGTCTACTAGGGCACATTGTAATTCAATTGGTCACCTAGCATGACTGTGCAGCTTTCTCTGTGTGTTACAGATTCATTGGCCACCTGTGCGTGGCCAGGCCCAACCGCATGGCCTTTGCCCTTAAAAGCTAGTCTGTGAAAAAGAGAAGGGTCGCCCTCTCTTGTAAGAGGTGTGTTCCTGAACGTTCGGTTAGATTCTTGATGCTTGGCGCGAAATAAAGCTTTGCTTGACGTTCGCTTTATATCAGTCTTGCTCCTTTAATCACGGACCCGTTTTGGGGGCATAACAGAATGGATTCTTCCCCAAGAGACAGAGCTCCAAGAAGTTTTGCCCCATCTTAAGCCTCTGTCAGGGGATCAGAAAAGTCAGCAAGTAGTGTGATCATAACCAATGGTTGAGATGTTGAGGAGGCTGCTTCCCACATTCATTTCTCCCATGTCTGATCTAGCTCCTAGAATGTGCTTTCTGGGGGCGCCTGGGTGGCTCAGTGGGTTAAAGCCTCTGCCTTCAGCTCAGGTCATGATCTCAGGGTCCTGGGATCGAGCCCCACATTGGGCTCTCTGCTCAGCAGGGAGCCTGCTTCCACCTCTCTCTCTGCCTGCCTCTCTGCCTACTTGTAATCTCTGTCTGTCAAATAAATAAATAAATAAATAAAATCTTTTAAAAAAAAAAAAGAATGTGCTTTCTGGTCTTAAGCACTCACCAATTAATTATGTACAAAATGTCAATAGATAATGCCTGGGATCAATGAGATAAACCTCCTAACATGATAGTAAAGAAATCTGCACTGAATGACATGAACTGTGGGGAATCTTGCCTAATGTGACTGGCAAATATGTCTGCCAAGACTTTGATTGTACAGAGTCTTGATTGGCAATGTCTTAATGGGACTTCCCTCCAGGAAGAACCGACTGAGTCAAAGAGGAAGATAACAATTTGTCACATTTGTTTCTGTTTGCAACTTTACAGGGTTAACTGGTAACCCCAGGGATGAATCTAGAATAATTCCACACATAGCTGTAATGAAATGGACAGCACTTTTGCCTACTTGGTAATTGACTCTCCGTTTTGTATCATTGTTATGGAGATGGACATCTCGAACCGTGGTACCAAAAGAATCTCCTCTCTGAATGCATTCTGATCCTGAGAGCAATTTTTTTGAGATGAATGGCAAGCACAGTTCAAACAGTATGGTTGAAGAGTCAGGGAATAACAACAGTGTGAGGCGCAAGCCAATTCCTTTATTAACATCGTGGGTTCCAAGGCAGTGATTCGAAAACATTTCAGTCCACAAAATCCGTCTTCAAACACAATCTAACACAGAAACCCTGAACATTGAATAGAAAAGAGGAGAAGCTCTCGTTGAAGGAACCTTCGGGAGAACGGCCACGGCTGGAGAGAGGAGAAACTTTACTTGAATCTGGTTTGTTCCCTGGGGCACTTCCACAAGCCCAGAGACTCTGTGAGGGGTTTGAAAAATCTCTGATCATAGGAGTTTATCGCTTTCTGCCCAAGGCATTTCCAAGGCAACAAAAAGAATGAAACCAGCCTTGCCTCACTTTTACTGGAAAGCTGAGAACAAACTAGCCTAATTTTTAATTTAATACACAGAAACACAGAAACACAAGGAACACTTTGAAAACCATCTCACCAACTGACTTCAGTTGGAGCCGCCAAAAGCTTAAGTTTGAATTTTTCGTAAGTATAACTTGAAGGAAGAGTAAGGATACAATGTAATGCAACGATGAGCCAAAGCTGGCTTGTACTGGCTAAGGAAAACTGTTAAATTTCCAGGAACTTCCCAAGACAATTGTTAAACACTGACATTATTAAAAATTAAACTATGTATCCAGCAATCACACTCCTTGGTATATATCCAAGCAAGTTGAGAACCTATGTCCATACCACACGCAGATGTTTATGGAAGCTTTATTCATACTTGCCAAAACGTAGAAGCCACCAGGATGTCCTTCAGTAGGTGAATGGAGAAATAAACGTTGGTACATCCGGACATTGGAATATCATTCAGCAGTAACAAGGAATGAGTTATCAAGCCATGAAGATGCATGGAAGAAACTTCAATGCATATCACAAGGTGAAAGAAGCCAGTCTGAAAAGACTGCCTACTGTAGGAATCCAGCTATCCGACATTCTAGAAAAGGCAAAACTATGGAGGCAAGAAAAAGATCAGTGGCTACCACGAGGCAGGGGACAGAGAGGACTAATAGGCCAAATCCAGAGCATTTTTAGGACAGTGGAACTCTTCTTTATACTCTAATGATGGATCCATGATGTATTTACTAAAACCGAGAGAATGTACAACCCCAAGAGCGAACCTAATGTAAACTCTGGGTTTTGAGTGATGGTGTGTTAGTGTAGACTTATCAGTTGTAATGGTGTACCACTCTGGTGGGCAATGATGACAATGGGACTGCCATGCTTGCTGGGGGGGGTGGGCAGAGGGTATACAAGGAATCTCTGTACCTTCCACTCAATTTTGCTGTAAAGCTAAAAGTGCTCTGAAAAATAAAGCCTATAAAAAATTCAACTATGCACATTGCAGTTAAATGGAGTATACTAAAAGCAGAGGTAATAAACATGAAACTCATCACTTCCTCCTTATTACATATAATTATTATTTAGGTTAGTAAGTTTCCTTATAGGCATTGCGCCTGTACAGCAGAATTACAATGCAGTGGTATGCTGCTGTGGGAGTCTTCCCAACTCTGTGTTAAGTGGCCTCCATTTGGTAGCCTAGATTAAATCAGTCATGGCGGGAACACTTAGACAATGGAAATCCCGGTTTCCGGGACCTTCCTCCACTCCCCAGGAAAGCTGGCTATTGGACATCTAAACCACTGATACTGTGTACAGTTCCTGGGCTCAGATAGTAGGACCAGTAACATATATATAGCTAAGGATATTGATCAAGGCAGAGTTTTTGGGAAAAGATTATGGACACAGATCTTCATATACGATTAAACTAAGTGATTCACTCTAAAGTCATCCAAGTCCTCTTTAAAATGGTTCCAAGAATTCTCTTTTCTGGAAGCCAGGAACTCCAACCTATGTCAAGAATTAAATCACTCAAATTTGAAGTAGAAAAATATGCCTCAGGAGCAGCTCTCTTGCCATCAGAATTATGGAGATCTTGTTCTGAGTGATAGAACCTAATTGCCAAACTGTTTACTATAATTAAGTCTATCAGCATGGTTGGCTCCTGATGAAAACAAAGTTTGGTATATTACATCTTTTGCAAAGGGAGTCTCTTATCTCCCTTAAATTATAAATCTATGATCCAATAAGAGTTCTCTTCGGAACATGATTTTTTTCCTTCTCAAAGATATGAAGGACATAGGGGCACCTGGGTGGCTCAAGTGTCTGACTCTTGATCTCAGCTCCAGTCTTGAGCTCAGGGTGGTGAGTTCAAGCCCTGAGTTGGGCCCCATGCCAGGCATGGAACCCACTTAAAAAGATATGAAGGAC
The DNA here is from genome assembly GCA_004024625.1 of Mellivora capensis. NCBI lineage: Eukaryota > Metazoa > Chordata > Mammalia > Carnivora > Mustelidae > Mellivora > Mellivora capensis. The sequence continues at coordinate 53,266 of PISX010010344.1, forward strand.
TTTAAAAAAAAGAAAAAAAGGATATCACCCATGAGAGAAGCTGGTTTCAGGCCCCATTATTTGATCACAAACACTATTATATCATGGTTCATCTCATCAAGCTGATTTAAGCATGTCTGAAGAATGTGTCTACCTTCCACCAGCCTTTGTTTCCATCCATAAACTCTGCAACTTAGGGTGCAAGCTGTCAGCTCCTCTTCTGAATCTGGGTAATGGTGCTACCATGCCGTTCAAAGATGGAGGCACTCTCCCTTGGAGCTAGCGTCAGCACAGCAGCTCCCCCAGCCCGGGCTTGCCTATCAATATCACTGAATGGGATGGGGTGGGGTGGGGGGAAGGCTTAAAGAAGTACTGGAGTCCAGACCCTATCTCCAGAGATTCTGATTTACTTGGTCTGAGGAGGGTCAAGGGCATCATTAATCTGTGAAGCCTCCACGTTGATCCTAATATCCATGGAGGATTAAGAACCACTATTTGAACCTCTGTAAATGTCATTTGATGCAGTTGATGTGAATTTGCTCTTTGTCCATCCGATCCCTGGGGGGGCAAGTCAGATATGCTCATCCTCTACGATGCCGTGATTTCTGTGTCTTTGGGTTAGTTAATGAAAATTGGAGTGGTTTCACAGGAATGAAATCACATCGAGTCCCCGTGTTTGTTAGACAGTGTCCAACGTTAAAAGGGCCTGTTCTGTGGCCACTGAGCAGGGAGGGGGCACCCTCACCCCCTTCCTGGCTGCTCTGTGATTATGCTTCATTCTAGTGGTATCCTAGCAGTGTCTTGCATCTGACCCATTTTCTAAGCCAGATCTTAGTTTCCTACCAATGCTGTGAGACCACTGTCTTTCAAAAAAAAAAAAATTAAAAAACTTTTCCCCCCTTCTTTTGGCTTAAAATAGTCAGAGGCACATTTTGTTCCTTGCAAGAGAAAAGATTCCTAACTGATGCTTTGTCATACCCCTAAAGGAAGCAGAAAAATGTAACTCATTTTTATAAACATTTTTAAGCCTAAGAATATGAAAATTCAAGAAGAAAAAAGTTGGAAGACTTGCCCTACAAAAACTAAATATTATAAGGTATGTACAAAAAGATCAGTGGAATAAAACCGAGAATCTAAAAGCAGACTCAAACATATGGAAACTCGGGGGTGTAGCAGAGACAGCATCATACATTGGAGAAAGAATGGACTACTTAATAAAGAGTATTTGGGAAAATTAGTTATCGATGTAGGGAGAACAGATTATTTCTAAATGTATTTAAAACTCCAGATGCAAACAAAGAACTAAAATATTTAGAAGAAAATATGGGAAAATATTTGTATGCCATCAGGGTAGGAAAGGATATTTTAAAGTGAGACCAAACACACCTGATACTGAGTGGGAAGGACCGATAGACTTGATCACAATTAGATGAAAAGTGGGGTGTCTGGGGGGCTCAGCCAGTTACGCGCCTGCTTTCCAAATCAGGGTCTCAGGGTCCTGGGATGGAACCACATGTTGGGAGTCCCTGCTCAGTGGGGAGTCTGCTTCTCCTTCTCCCTCTACCCCTCCCCACTTCTTGTGCCCTCACTTGCTCCCTTGCTTGCTCTCTCTCAAATAAATACAATCTTTAAAAAAAAAACCAACAACAATTAGGTGAAAATTTTCCATGATAAAGTACTATAAAATAAAGGAAAGGACAAGCCACAGTTAGGAAAAGATTTGTAATTCATATAACCAAAAAAGAACTAGGACAATAGTATACATAAACAATTTCTACAAATCAATATCATATGAACAGACAGAGAGAAAACCAGACAAAGGATATGAATGGGCAAAACACAGAAAAGGACAATTGCATAGTTCACAAATATAATGAAGATGTGATCATTCACTAGTAATCAGGAAAATATCAATTAAATAGCTATGAGTTATCGTAGAGCCAAGAAGTATTGACAAGAATGTAGAGAAATGGGGACTCTCAAACTGCTGGCAGAAGTAGAAATTGTTTCACCAATTTTACAGAGCAACTTGATAATCACTGATGAAAATGAAGGTGTGTAATCAGCCCACCGCCCAGCAGGGGCACTTTTGTGGTTCTGTCCTAGAGAAATTCACATATGCAGGATGGAAGATGTGTAAAGTTATTTGTCGTACGTTGTATCAGCAAAAGAAAGGAAAAACCAGAAAGTCAATCAATAGTGAATGGATAAACTGTAGCATATTTATGTGGTGGAATACTAGATATACTGTCTGGGAGCGAAAATTAATAAATTCAAGGAAACGTCCTTCATCATGAATGAACGGCAAAATGTAGTACCACGTTAACGTCGGGGAAGAAAGTTGCATCGTTCAAATCAATACCGATTTTCAATTACTCCTAACAATAGTATCTATAGGAAAAATGCAAAAACACGACCAGGAAAAGCACTCAGTAACTTGGGGATCCTGTTTACCTCTCGTGAAGGAAGGAGGAGAATGAGACCAGGAGGCCAAAGGCAAATTGAAATACACCTGAAATTTCTGCTCCAGTCTGGGGGGTGGTAGGGTGATATGATTTTCTCCACTAGTTTGTCATATTTTAAATATTTTTGTTAATAGAAGCCCAACTTCGCTTCCCTTTTAACTAAGATACTGTTTTCAGATTTCTTCTGCCCAAAGCAGGTAAATAAATATTTGCATCACCTGCCCCAGGGATCTTCACCCTATGTTCTTTCTTGCTTCAGGGACGAGGTCCCAGACCACAGGCTCTGGCAGTCCCTGGCCAGGCTGGCGTGAGGGCCGAAGGCCGTCATACAACTACTAGCCGCTCTCCCCGTCAGTGCACCCAGTGTGCGCGCGTATGCGCGCGTGTGTCTCCGTAAGCCTGTTGCTCCCTCATCGTCCGCTTGTGTGCGTTCTGCCCTCGTATCTCTCACTGCCGCCCACTCACAGCCTGACATGTTGCCGGCTCACGGGTGTGCAGTTCGTCCGTACCTACTCTTCTACTGGTCTGCAGTTGACCTTCCAGCATCTGGAGCCCGCCCCTCCCGCCGTCTTGCTCTCCCAGCCACAGCTTTAGGAGGCCACGCCTATCAGGGTGGAGAATGGGCTTCTCCATCCCCAACCTCCCCCGCCACAGCTCAGTGCCCCTCTACTGAGACTCCATCGTGTGTGTGTTCTCAGAGTTCTGAGATACAGTATACTCCCGTGTTTAAATCCCTGCCATCTACGATCCATCCGTCCAGCCAGCCATCCACCCACCTACATATCTATCCATTTCAGGGTCACACTACAGTAACAATAAAAAAATAATTGTTTCTGAGGAGAGACAGGTAGAAGAAATAGTTTTATTTCTTCTATATATAAATATATCCTATAATAAAAATAGGATAATAAAGATCACACATTTTGGTGTATATATTTCCAGATTTGGGACTATTTTTTTTTTCCCTCAACAAAAACTGTTGTTTCTTCTGTGTAGGGCACCTTCAAACCGGCCTTTTTCCTGAATAATTTATTCCAGACGGCTTTCTAGGGTCCACGACTTTGAGCTGCCGTATTCCCAGAAGCATTGCAAGCGGGAACAGGCGGGCGTGCTCCAGAGATGGCACCTGGCATTCCTTGTCACCTGTGGGCTTCCTAGGCACCCCTCTCTCAGTATTTCTGCCTGGTTTGGGGCAGCAGCAGTCTGCAAGTGGTGCAAACAGGGTTCAGACCTACAGACTGGGGCAACTGAGCAAATGGGCTCAAGGCTTTTGGTCTGGCTGAGGCAGGGCTGGGAGTGGAGAAGCAGATCAGGAAGCTGTCACCTCACCATCACTCTCTAGCAAGGGATGCAGAGGAATCTAACCCAAAGCTGATCTCCCACTAGCTTGCATAAGAAATTAAATACTTAGGGGCGCCTGGGTGGCTCAGTGGGTTAAAGCCTCTGCCTTCAGCTCAGGTCATGATCCCAGGGTCCTGGGATCGGGCCCCACATCGGGCTCTCTGCTCAGTGGGGAGCCTGCTTCCCCCCATCTCTCTGCCTGCCTCTCCGCCTCTGTCTGTCAAATAAATAAATAAAATCTTTTAAAAAAGATATTAAATATTTAGACATGCACTAGGTAAGCCTCTATCTTTTCCTAGACTGGCAGATATTAAGGGTAGACCTGCACCTTTGTGTGTATAATCTTTGTGCAACTAGTTCTCTGGCAATATTTGCAAATTGAGTAGGAATTCATGGGTTTCTAGAGTCAACATTCAGATTCACGTGTTGAAGAACCACTGTGTTTTGGAATACCTGTATTGAAATCACGTCTTCCAGTTTATGCAGAGTTTTCAAATATACCTATTGTTCCCCCCGAAGGACATTTGCTTTTCTTCCCTTTACACAGAAGGTGGTTTTGAGGTTCAGAAAGGTCTGGTGGCCTGCCCACATCTCACTTAGCCAGGTCTGCTCGCCTGTCCTCCAGCGTCCTTCTTCACTCTCTCCTGCTGCCTTATTTCTTTTTTCAGAGCCATCCCCATGCTGGTCTTTCTGGGACTGAATATTCTAAGATGGCCTGCTTGGGAACCGCTTTGCCATTTCTAATAACGTCCTTATGGGCCTTCTTGCCTCCTCGAGTTGTGTGACTTGTGAAAATGGCTCCACTTTTGAACATGAGTTCCTTCAGCACGTTGGGCCAGGGAAGCCACTTTCCCCCAGATCCGTTTCCGTGGGCTTTGTGCTCTTGCTGAACAACGTCTTATGAGGTGGTCAGAAGCTGATAGATGGTTCTTCTCAAAATCAGTGGCAAGATGGGGACACTAAAACACCAGGAACTTCCCAAGTCCCAACAGCCATATTAAGATATTAAGAGAATGTAGGCTTATTGGATGCCTCGAGTCCTTTTGCTTCATTCCAGGTTGTTGGGAGCAGCATCATGGCAAGACCCTTCTCATGCGCTGCGGGGGAAGACCGGGGGTCTGCCTTGACCCTCTCCCTTCTACTTCACCTCCTCCTCTCTCCTGAAAGTTTCCTTCCCTTCTTTACACCCAGGCCTCTCTTTTTCCTCTGTTACTCAAGATTTGCTTTTCTCTCTCCATCTTTTCATCACATCAGCCAGTCCTGCATCTTTGTGCAACTACACTGTTGAAAGGACCTGTGTAGTCCTTCTACACTACATCGAACGATAGTGAGGGAGCAGTAGTGGCTGCTGGCCTCTGTGCAGGGGCTGGCTCTCTGAGCTCCGGGCTTCCGGCTGCCGCATGAGACCCGGGAGAGCCCTGCCTATAGGAGCCACTCTCCACTTAGTCCTCTTTCTCCAAAGAACACTAGGACTTGGCAGATGATTCTCTTAACTCAGCAATCTATTTTCCTTGCCAAAGTTTTGAGCAGGCTTAGTCCCCTTAACAGCTCCCTCTGAGCCCACACCAGTGGTCTCACTTTTAGTTTCCACGTACAAGGAACATACACCTGGGCTTCTCTTCGAAATCCGGGGACCCAGCCCTGCCTCCAGACAGGGAGCGTGGGAATGAACTGGCCTGCCAGCTGACGGTTTGCAAGGCTTTCTCAGGATAATCCGGAGCCCTCTGGGGTGGGGCAGGGGGTTACCCACAGGCCCCTCTGTCCTGGGGTGCACAGTCTTCCAGCCCCCCACCGATCCCTCCTACCTCGGTTGCCCAGTCTCCTGGTCCCCTGAAAGGGGTATCAGGCCCTCTGTCCTGGCGTGCACAGTCTCCCAGCCCAAGCTGCCCCAGGAGGGGGATGGGCTGGCCCTGCCATCACTCTCCCCTACCCCCTTTTCTGTCCCTGTCTCCCCACAGCCGACTCTTCTCAGGCAACTGCCTCTTCAGCACTGGTGACTGTAACCCAACCCCCACCTCCCACCACCAAAAGCAGGCCTGAAAAGAGGATGTTGGAAACATGCAAAGGCTGAAGTTTGGGAGAAGAGAGGGCTGGGCAGGAGCCAAATTCTGAGCGGACAGTGTTTGGCTGACTTACTTGACCTTTGATCCAAGCCCCTGGGAAAGCTAACCCTCCTCTTTCATTTTATTTATGGCTTCGTGCATGCTTCCTATTTATGTCAACTTTCTGACAGAAGAGGGCTTTTATCTGCCCAGATCCGGAAACTGGAGGAGTCTCTTCCCTCTGTGTGACCAGCTGCCACTCTTCCAGGCCTGTCTCTCCTCCTGCATCCTCAACGCCTCGGCCGGGTTTCCAGGTCTTTCCACTCAGGCTTTTAGATTTGAGAGATGCTGTGACCTTTGATGCTCCAAACCTCCTGCGATGTGATTGTGGGAAATTTGGAATCGAAGCCGCTTTCGTCATTGTTCACGGGGAGCAGTGCCGAGCTCCTCCTCTGTGATGAATGTCTGCTGGCTACGCAAGGGGAGGAAAATAGCGGATGTGGGAGGCAGGCTTGGTGGCTCTCCAGAACACAGCGCCTCCCCACATCAGGGTAGGCTCGCCGCGCACTAACTCACCACGGTAAGATTTCTGAAGGACAAGTTTCTTATTCTCACCAGCATGAAAGGGAGGGAGGAGCCAGGGATGTCAGGGGACCAATGTGAAAGTCAGGGTCTACTGTGACAGATACCGGTGTCCCCCCTGCCCCCATCCATATCCGAAGAGAGACTGTTCCCCTGAAATCTTTCATGAGCCCAAAAGGTATAAAGCGAAGAAGCAATTATATGAATTTATATGGAAACTTTTTGAGTTTTCCCAGCCCCCAAATATCGCCTCTTTTAGGCTTTTCTGATACCTCAGGACATATCTTGCTGTGGGAGGCAGAAAATAAGTGGAGATGAAGCCCAGGTCCCCCCAGACATGGTCAGAGCTCTGGCCTCTGGCACGATGTGAGATGCTGAGCATGGCTCCCCTAGAAGGAGCTCGGGGTATGCTGCCTATGGAACAGCTTGCTGCAAAACCCACGCTCCACGCTATTGTCACTTTTCATCTTTGTTCTTAGAAGCAAAAATCCTCTTCAGAGTTCCTTTGGTTCATGAAAACAGGGTGGATGTAGTAGGTCTTTTGTAAGCCAAAGTGGTGTAATGCAAACTTGGGGAAAGCAGGGGAGCCCGGTAATGGCAAAAAGATACAAAACTCATATGGGAAGAGAAGGTCTTCAGTCTGAAAGCAAATGACCTTGGCCTGACCTCTGCTATAGCTACGTGGAAAGAAGGGAGACCGGAGAGCCACTGGGTTACCCAGAGAGGCACTGGGACTGTCTGGCACACAGCCTTTTTGCCTCGGATACCACAGAACACAGATGTGAACTCATGACACCGTCCTCGGACTAAAAGGCCCCAAATACCAAACCGGAGGTTTCCATTTTTAATCTGCAAGGGGATAGTGAAGCTTTCAGGAATAGGCATTTAAGAATGCAGGCCTTCGCCAAAGTGCTGAAGGCAGTCCTGGAGACGGAAAGTTCTGGAAGTCTTTGTTGTGGTCAGCGGGAAAAGAAGTTCCACAGACAAAACGCAGCTCTTCTAGGTCAAGACTGCCTCTTCTCTGGCCAAACATTGGACGGATGGCTTTTTACTATTTGCAGAGAGCATTTGGCTGATTCTGTTATTTGCTTGCCTTACATTCATGGTGCACAGGGCCCAGGCTGTTGGATAATCACCAAGTATTCTTTCCCTCTTCCTGCCTGTGAAGGGGGCCCTCCCCATAGAGAAGCTGACACCAGGGAAGAAGGAATCTGCCCAGTCATGCCTCACCTGGAATATGAATTCAGAAATGAGACACAAGCTCTCTGAGCAAAGAGGACACTGGATTGCTGACCTTGTGTGTTCCCCTGGTCCTGTTTGTGCCCCAGTCCTTCCCAGCCCTCTGTTGTCTGTTCCTCCCTCCGTGCTTGTGGGCAGCAGTGTGGAAGTGCTGGCCCTCTGAGACCACCCCTCAGACACATCTGAAGCATCGTGTCTAAATCAACCCGTCAGACTTCGTGCATTCTATCACCTGTGTTTCCCAAAAAGGGGATCAGAGATCAAGAGAAATATGGAAATTTGAAGTCAAGGGCAACAATAGAGATATAAGAAAAAGGTTTTTGTTTTTTTTTTTTTAAGTATTTATTTATTTATTTGAGAGAGAGACAGTGAGAGATAGCTTGAGAGGGGAGAAGGTCAAAGGGAAAAGCAGACTCCTTGTGGATCTGGGAGCCCGATGTAGGACTCGATCCTGGGACTCCAGGATAATGATCTGAGCCAAAGGCAGTCACTTAACCACCTGAGCCACCCAGGCGCCCCAAAAAATAATTGCAGAGATGACAACAAAGAGATGCAAGAAAATGTGGGAAATCTAGTTACTGGGTCTAAGAAAGCTACAGAGAAACAGGAAGATAATGTGACCAAAACAATTACAGAAAAGTCTTATTACTGTAGCCAGGGGGATGATGCATGAGAGAGATATTAAAAATAATTGCATAGGTTAACACTTTGTGAACTACCAAGGATTCAAATTTTAAGGATTCAAATATTTTAAAAATATTTCTTTATTGTTGGAAATGATCCAGAGTTGTCAAAATGTTTCCCACGAAGGGCATACCCAAATTTCTAACCCAGCTGACGTTTGTGAAACATGGCACGTGAAAATAGTCCTTTTAAAAGGAGATCGAATGCCTATCATGTTTCACTCATGGATTTGCAATCACGTGATCCTGAATCCCTCGGAATGTGCAGGGGTTCAAAACTAAAGCTAATATAGCATTCAGAGTTTTAAAAGTAAACATAGAACTTTGTAAAACAATATTGGGATGGTTACTTTTCGGTGTTTATCTGCCATTCTTTTTTTTAAAATTTATTTATTTGACAGACAGAGATCACAACTAGGCAGAGAGGCAGGCAGAGAGAGAGGAAGGGAAGCAGGCTCCCTGCTGAACAGAGAGCCCGATGCGGGGCTCCATTCCAATACCCTGGGATCAGGACCTGAGCCGAAGGCAGAGGTTTTAACCCACTGAGTCACCCAGACGCCCCAGTTTATCTACCATTCTTAAGGATGGAGGCCTCTGCCTGCCAGAGCTTGTCCACCCTGAGTCCTGCATTGGCCTACTCGCAGACCCAAGAGCACGGGAGAGGGATCAACTCCACCGCTCCCTTAAAATGCCACCCAAAATGGTGGCATTTGTACAAATGCTTTCGTATTTCAAATCCGAGACCAGAGGGTCCCATACGAACACACAACTCCACATCAGGCTTTTAAAATCTGGTTTTAGAATCTGAAATGTTGCTGCTTTGTCTTTGTTGTTTTGCTTGTTAAGCAATTGTGTGTTAGGGAAGTAGAAGTAGAAATCACAAGTGGACAGTTTTTTCAAAGCTATACATGGGACATTCAAGAGCTGTGCAGAAACCACACGATCCTGGTTATGCAGGATTATTTTGGGAAAACAGTTATTCTTAAACAGGTCAAATTCTTTTAATTCCGGACACACACTGCCACCCTCCCCGCCCCCCCGCCATAGGACAGCTATGGAAAACAGTGGGGGGACATGAGCTTGTGGAGATAGAAGCCATCCTGTGTAAATCTCACTAAGATTTCCTACATGGTGGATGTGGACTCATGGGCTTCCCACCTTCCCCTGATAGCTTCATCTCCCCCCACCCAGATTGCTCAATTTCCAACTTAGAAAAAAATGGGATGTAACTTGGAACCCTAGATCTTTAGCCAATATGCTTACAGATGCTGAGCCCTTGAGATGCTGCCTGGTTGGAAGCAAATTCCAGGGACTAATGACAGTCATCAAGGATGAGGCAATGCAACTATATCAAGGAGGTTTTTGGTTAGGAAGCCACAGGCTTCCTATATGAATCATATAAAATCAGTGTTTATAGTTTTTAATACTATTTGCAAATATCTATACTTGAAATTTATACACCCCAGCAATGAGCAAGGCCATCCTAGAGCAAATGTGCAAGATGTCTAAGTTGACCTTTCCAGGACATTGCCCTTGGGACATGGGCAGGAAGCCTGGGCTATGCTTTTTATGAACAAGGTCTACATTCTGAAGACTAGCACAATGCCTGGCCCAAAGCTGGAGTTCAGTAATTGTTCAAACAACTAACTGGGGAGCTTCCTAGGTGGCCTAATGTGCTCACTGTTCATTCTGTGCGTTACTACCATTGTCGATCTCCTATTTGCGTGTGAGAAAAATACAGACTTCTCAGGCTGGCCGTGAAAGTCCCCTCCTTCAGGCCTTGGAACCAACAATCTCTCTGATATATGCTTTCATGAATTCCTCAAGTACTTTCTGAGTGTCTTCTGCACACCTGCAATAACACTTCGATGAATAAACACCTGCTCGCAAGGAGCCTACTATAGACCGTGAGATTTTCCATCACAACCCGATATGAAATGTTCACGCCATGAAGGGAGGGAAGGACGGAGGGGGCAGGTGGGCCTGGCACCATTTCACCTACTTACAATCACAGGATCTAACCCTGTTGCCAGTGGTTTATTTTTAAAATGCAGTGATAAACATACACGTATGCACTGTATTTATCATTCTTTACCCCATGTTGTGTCTTAAGTACCCATTATATATAATGGGTACATATATATATATGTATATATATATATAATAAATATATATAATAAATATATTATATTTACATATATAAATTACATATATAAATAAATGTATAATATATAATAAATATATATTTCTGTAAATATATATTTACTATATATATATATATTGTAAAGGCATTGTTTTTGCCTTCTTAGCATTCTTAGCTCTGTGTCTTGGGCTTGCTCCTGTCTCTTTTCTCTGCGAGGAGAGCACTTCTGCTCCCAGCCGTCTCAGACGCTGCTGGGTGGTACTGTGCACTTTCTGCTTATGCCATGTCTACTTTGGACCCACAAACACTCTTTCATGAAATGAAGAAAAACAACAGCTCAAGTGTCTTCTACTCCCTTCTGACCTTGTCTAGAAAGACTGTTTTATGGCCTGGCTCTTTGTTTCTTAAAAGGACCATGCCCTATGAATCATTGAATAAAGCCAATAAGATCTTTGGGTGGGTGTGGGGGGGGGGACCATGCCCTTCAACAGTTTATAGCACAAAAGTGCAGGAGCACTTTTAAGACAATGGATGGCTTCCCATCCCCCTGATGGGGGATGGGTGGGGGGGGTGCAGCACATGGGGAGTCAGGCTTGTCCAAACTGAAAATTGCTTTGTGGGTGTCTGGTTGGGTTCACTGTTTGTTGGGGAGTGTGAGGAGAGAGTGGTTCATCTGCCTTCACCTGGCAGTCCTTCCTTGTCTTGATGCCTGTCTGGATCATTTGCGTCTTTGTACCTTCCCTGAGGTGCCGCCAAGCACCCACACAGATGGTCTCGCCAACGATCACAGAGAAATGTTGTGCTAGGGTTGGGGGTGAGGCTCTGAGGCGTCCTCCCCTGTCGTCTCCAGCAATTTCTTGTGCTTTTCAGCTTCAGCGTCCTATCAGCCTGATATTTTCCAGGCCAGTCTACAACACGGGTAAAGGTTTTGGGTCTTTCCCAGCTCTTAACAGCTCTAAGCTGAGCAGATATCAAGATGCCATTTAGATTGCTTTGCTTTTAAGACGTGTCTTAATCTGCTCAGGCTGCTGTAACAAAATACCATGAAGTGGGTGGCTTAAACAACAGAAATTTGTTTTTCACAGATCTGGAGGCTGAGAAGTCCCACATCAAGGTGCCGGCAGACGTTGTTCCTGGTGAAAACTCTCTTCCTGCTTTGCAGATGACTGTTTGCTGTGTCCTCAAATGTCCTCTCTGGTGTCTTCTTAGAAGGGCACTAATCCCATCACAGGGGCCCACCCTCAGGACCGCATCCAACACTAATTGCCTCCCAAAGGCTCCATCTCCAAATATCATCACACTGGGAATTAGGGTTTCAACACAGAAAATTTCTGGAGACCCAGTTCAATCCATAGGAAGGCTCACACCACTTGGAGCTTTACTATTTCAGGTTGCAGGCATTCACTTGTAAAGTCAATCACAGTAGACACATTGCAATGATTTATTTTGCTCTCTATAGCTGTGGCCCCTTGGAGGAAGGAGCTGGGTCTTTCCTTGCCAGTTGAATTAGTGTCGGCCTTTGCTCCTGCTCCCTGATAACCCCTGCTGTGTAGATGCCTTCGTGTTGGGACAGTGCTGTCGAAAATCATTTCAGCCACAGAAACTTCCGTTCAAATGAAACATGGTGTACATAAACCAGATGAACTGCTTTCTTAATGCAGGATGCAAATATAGTTACAACTGTTTTTTCTCTAAGTAATTGCTCAAGCCTTCACTTCACATGGTCCACCAAAAAAATTCAGTATATTTCTCATAAAACTTCTCTTCCAAAAGAAAATGTATCCACAAACACACACACATACACACACACACACACACCCCAATATAGTATCCAGGAACCCTGGGGTATCCACCCAAGATGGTGGCCTGGCAACTTGCTAGCCCCCAGTGTGGCCATTGCACATGGGTTTTGAAGAGTACAGCAGACTTACCCACTGCTGCCAGGAGCCTTCCCAAGGACAGAGCTCTTCACTGATCAACCAGGATTTCAGAACAACACAATCCCCTCAGCCAAGGACACCCTCCTGACTGGGATTCTGCAGTCACTGTCCATCAGGACAGTCCCCAAACACAGCTGGCCCCCATGCCTGGTGCTGGAACTGCTTACAAGGCCTTAGTACTAATGTTCTTTCCCTACCTGGGGCTCCACCCCAAAGGTTCAGGCAGGTTTTCCTTTTAAGCCTACAAAACGTGAGAAGTACCTGCCCTGCCCTGACCCCTTTTCCTAAACCATGGGGGATACCCTTCCACCCTCCTGAAGGCACTCCCCTCATTGTCTCACTTTTGGGCAAGGTTGCCTTCTGTGACTCTACCATGATGGAGTAAGGCAAGACTCCCACAGATGATTCCCTGATGAGGCCTCCCACCGCACCAGAAAGTCTGGCAAGCACAAAGAATTAAATCCAGGTGTCTAAGAGTAGCTAAGAGGACTCATGGGAGCCCCAGGGCTTCCTGGAGCAGAGTTTGACATCCACTGGCCTAGCTGATGCTCATACTTAGTGAACTACTGGATGACGAGGTCTTCTGAGGAACCATCTCAGTCCCTCAGGTCCTGGGGAATGACAACTATAGTGGAGAATGTAGTGTGCACCCAGACCCCACCAACAGGCTTAACCATTGACCACTCACATCTCTGGGACTTGTCCTTGGCCTAAGGAAGCTGCCTTACCCAAGGTCATGCTCCTTCCCAGGGCCATAGGCATCATAAGAATGGTCAGTGTGGAGGTACAAGGTCCCAGTCTCTCACCTTGATGTGAACCATCTCTAAAGGGCATCCAAGCTCCAGAGTTCCCTGTGGGATGGTGTGGGTCCTCTGCTGTCCAATCCCACCTTTACTTCCCAGAGCATTCCCATAAAACCTCCATAAAAATCTCAGCATCTTGGGGTCTGTTCCCAGGGATCCTAACCTGGGGCAACCACTACACTTGAGCCCCAACACAGGCACTGCCACATCTTCTACAACCAAAGACATTGGATTAAAACAATGGAACCAGACTTATCTCTGGTCATCAAGGCCATGATGTAAAGAAAACATACCTGAACTAAATTTGAAGATATTTGAAATTCAAGACAGAAAGAGCTTCCTAGATTGAGATGGTTAAAGATGGTAGGTTGGACTCACACATTTTATCTCCTCTTCTTCCAGAGATCCCAATAAAATTATAGGAAAGGAATGAACAACATACAAATGCAAAATTCATGAAGAAAATCACTAATAGACAAGACACTTCAGTAGAATGCTGGGAGAGGAAAGCCGATAGCGAGGTGTAGGAAGCGCCATTTGGCCTGGTTTCGAGGGAGAAGAGCAGACGCAGGAGTCTGGTGAGCTCAGCCGACCCTGCGGTTCAGGTGTGGACTCAGAAGCTCTAGAGGAACATTTAAGTAGGGAAAGATGACTGTTTTGAAGAGGGTCACTTTTCTCTCCTCCTTCTACCCCGTCTGGTAAGACAAGATCTTGAACAGACGGTATGAAAGATGGCTGCTACTGGGTAAGTGGGGGTGGAGTTCTGCTGGACTCTGCCACACCTCCTGGGGAGTCCCCTCAGACAGCTCTGTGGGAACCCCGGGAGTCCAGCAGTTTGAAAACCACAGGGTAAACTATGGGAGTAGAGAACTCATCTGCTTTCCATCAGTTGTGTCCCTCTCAGAGGACGGTGGGTTACCATTTCCTGAGGCCTGGTGGGGTCCTGGGCATGGGGTTAGCTGGACCTGAATTTCAGTGTGCCTCTACTCACCAACAGCCTTAGAGAGCCAGGTTAAAGGGAAAAGCACATCCTAGAACAATTTGTGGGAGTGGAGACCCTTGAGATTCTCAGGGGATTTGTCACATTCAGGAGCATCTTCCAACCATGCCAAGGCAGTCTCCTCGCTCCAGGTAGGAGCGCTGGAAATGCTTCCTGACACTGCTCGTGGGATTTTCCATTCTAAGAATCCTGGGGGCTCCCAGAGTCCCGCTGCAGAGGAGGAGCGGGGACCCGCTGCCGGGAAGGAAGGGGTTGAGAAAGAAGGCTTCGTGGTGACTTAGTGCGAGCCAATTCACAGATGGTCTGGGATGATTTGGAACCTACTCAATCAGGAAAATTGGGGGAGCTGGGAACAGCGTGTCTGTATTTCCTCCCAGAGAGAGTGTGCGGGAAACAAGCGGATCCCCACTGAGCGTGCGATCCGTCTGCCTCCAGGGCAACGCTGGAGAGACAACTTACAGGAACATATGAAAAATTGAGAGTGGAGATGCCCCCCAAAATTCAGCAAGCAAGGAAATCAATTCCCTTGGTGTATTCAACGGAGCCCTCAGGTCGATGTTATATATGGCTTTTTTGTAGCATTATTCTAAAGAAACTATAAAGATTTGGTAAAAACAAACTAAAAATTGCCTTTTATAAGCAAGAGGAATCGGTGAGTGAGGGTCCTGATTATGGGGACAATTTCGTTTCTGCTGATGTTTTGTGTCCCTGTCTCCATCCCTGCGTGGGGCAGAGTGGAATGTGGATTTCATGTCTCTCAGCAAGGTAGGTCTGGGAAGTGGTCTCTTTATTTTACAGCAGAGAGAATACTCCTAGAGAGTGGGGGTCCTAGCTGGGAAATGACAGCAGCAGACATTGGAGCTGGGGTCCCCACTCTTGCTTCGTTCAGCCTCCCAGTGCCTCGTTCTCCGGGAGAAGTACGCAGCAGCACTTGGCCAGTGTCTGCTGTATACCCAGCCCTTAGGATCATTCAGACGCCCCCCTCCCCAAGTCTGAGAATCTTCTCCACCTCACAACAATCAATTCAGGATCTCTCGGGTGGGGTGAGGGAGGGATGGCTTTGTTGAAAGTTCACCTGGTGATTCTAAGTAACTCGCAGTTCAGGTTAAGCTGGTCCCGATCTTGCCTACTAGACGTACTAGACGTACAATTAAGGGGAATGGTCAGGGTTAAGAGAGCAGGAAGAGGAGAAATGGAAAGAAGAAGGGCAAAACAGGAAGTTGTTTTAAAATGTCCCCAGGATTTTGTTTTAATCCGGTGTAGTAAAATGACAGACACGGAGACAATGCCTTGAAAGGAGAGTTATCACTCAGAGTTCCCGAGAGGGTGGGGACATGCCCCCTGTCACCAGCCACAAGGGGAAGTACGGGACAGGTCTGGTGGTAGAAGAGGAAGGAGGGGAAGGCAGGGGCCAGGGCCTTTGTTGTGGGTTTCCTGGTAAGAAATGGGTGATGCTGTGTTGGTATGCTGAGTAAACTCAGGATGGCAAAGTGTGAATAATTTCAGTGGGATCTGGTCACAGGAGTGGTCCCCAGTTATCTGGTACCTGGCTCCGGGGTGCATGAGGGTGGGAGTGAGGGGGTATATACTCTGGGTGTGTGACAGTTTGCTAAAGGAAGTGAGTGGAGGGTCTAGTCTCAGGACTGGTTAGTTTGCATATCAAAGAAATGCTCTGGGACCCCTTATTCCCTAACTCTAGGAAATAGCTAACCCAGGGAGGCACAGTCCTTCCCAGGCCCTCAAGGCCTTGAAATGTCAAAACATCATAAAGTAGAAAAAAAAATAAAAATATAGTCAACACAGAAGTCAAGTCAGACACACCGGGCTGACTCTCAGGCTTGCTACGTGTCACCCTGTGTACACTTGACTCTCCTCAGTGTCTGTTTCTTCCTCTTTAAAATGAAGACAGTACACATCGTATCCCATAGGGTTTTCTGGAAATTAAGAGATGATGGACTAAAATGTTTGTTTCTGCAGGCAAGCCTTTAACACAGGAGAGCTGTAATCAAAACGAGCAACAAAGCAGTGGGCTAGGACCTGAGTGGAGGTAAGGAGCAACAAGTCAAGTAAAACTCGAACTTTCGAACTTCAGAAAATGACAGAGCCACACTGAGAGAGGCGGGGTGCAGGCGGCATGGCCATTTGGCTGAGAACGGACTGACTCATGTATGTGGCATCCGCATCCAAGGGCAGTCGTCTCGGCCCAGAGCTGCGAGGTTGGGCCTGGAAGGTGGGTGAACCCTGAGAGAGAAGAAGCAGTGAAGGTTGCACCTGCACCCGAGGCTGGACCCCATCATGGGCCGGGGAAGCAGATGCTGGGGAAGGAAGATCATGAGTGCTGGGAGATGGTTATTCTTTTTTTTTTTTTTTAAGATTTTATTTATTTATTTATTTGACAGAGAGAGAGAGAGAGAGAGATCACAAGTAGGCAGAGAGGCAGGCAGAGAGAGAAAGGGAAGCAGGCTCCCTGCTGAGCAAAGAGCCCGATGTGGGACTCGATCCCAGGACCCCTGAGATCATGACCTGAGCCGAAGGCAGCGGCTTAACCCACTGAGCCACCCAGGTGCCCCGGGAGATGGTTATTCTTAAAGATGAAGTGAAGGGGGCTCCTGGAAGGGGAGAACAAAGCCCTCATTTAGGGAGGCCATATCACTTTGTTCTCTGAACACCTTCATAATAAAACTAAGATCAGCCTCTCCCTCTTCTCAATCCATCCGGTTGAGGTACTCAAGGTAGACCTAGGTCTTGCCCCTCTGTGTGCGTGAGGCCAACATGAAGCATAATTTAAGAAGTAACTTCTAACTGAATTACATTGAAACTCTGACATAACTTAGGCATCATTCTATTTGGAAAAGTGATCTAAACTGAGGGGCAACATTAAAGAAATCTCCGTCCCTCTTTGTGTGTGTGCACGTGGGTGTGCATGTGGGTGCCTGGGGACTTGGGGGTTACAGTGTTACGAGAACAGATGCAGAAGGGGCTATCAGACAAAACACACCAGGAAGAAGGGACTGAGCCACCTTTCCCAGAAACACAGTCTGAAGAACCCACAGGCTCAGCTTCTAAAGCTGGTGGGATACCTCATTAACCGTGGGACCTGGAGCATACACTGTACTCCACCTTTCCTTAAAAAGAGAGTCTTGGAATAGACACGTCACAGTTCCACTGCTTGGGCTTGGTGACCAAGAATCAAAATTGTCCGAAGCCATAGCTGTTTGAAAAAAGGTCTTATTGAATGGAATTTATTGACTTTACTTTGGAGGAGCTTCTAGGTGTCCTATGGCTGCTATCACAAATTACCACAAGCAAAATATTTCAGACAACACAAATATTATTATCTTACCCTCCTTAGGTGGGAACTCTGATACGGGTCCTACCTGGTTAAGAGAAAGGTGTT
>PISX010010345.1:0-39321 GCA_004024625.1 Mellivora capensis
ATATACTTTCTTTGTACTCTCATTTACTTTGTTCCAGGTATTTACTTATTTCTCCCATGAAAACAGCAAGGACGTTTTGTTTACTTCAGCTGAATCTTTTATAAGGTAACAAAGTTGAATTGAAATATATCAAAGGTGCCCGCTCTATAGTGGGCAGCTGAAACTGGGTTCTTGGTCTCTCACAGTTACAATGCCAGGTGTAACACTTCACTGCATATACAGATGTATAAACACTTGAAAGTAGATTTTGCCTTCTCGTAAGCACTGCAAGACCAAATACATAATGGTTAATTACATGTAGTAGACATTGTGGTTGGCACCTAATGTCCATTCTACCCCAGATAACCAGTCCAATCCAATCACCCCACTCAAGTCCCCCAGGACTCAAGAGGTCCAAGGATGGACACAGGTCTTCACTTGGCCCAAACAGATTGCAGAAAAGAAATCATATTGTTGCTTAAGAGGCTTTCTTCTCTCTCCCAATGGATGTAAAAAATGAAGCATGATGCTTTAATTTACATGTAGCTGCCAGAAGAACCAGCTCCATGGGAAATCACTAAGCAGAGACTGAAAGTTCCTGGGCTCCTCATGACATTGTTGAGTTGTTGAATCACTGAAATGCAAAGCCTGTCCTTCATCTTATCTTCCTGTTATATGAGAGAATAAATGTCCTTATTGTTTAAGCCATTTGAGTCTGGGATTTTATTATCTTGAATCTACAGTTAAAAATATCCTAAGCGGGGGAAAGCAAATATTCAATATACAACTGCACCTACCCAGGGTGTCTTTTATGCTTTGGGCTATATTAGAACTATTGTATTTTTAGCAGAAAGAAGCCATCTACTCTGATTGAGCTCCTCATTCATGCATTAGAAAACTGAGGCCCACAAAGGCTGAGACAGTTGCCTGAAAAAACAGGACTCATAAGTAACATAGCAGGAACTAGACCTTAAACTTTTTGACACCCATTATTATCCAAGCATTAATCCATGCATTCAACTGCATTTATGGAATTTACTATGTGCTAAGCTTTGTATTCTTGCTTCAGCATCATACTAATTTCCAACACATATCATGGAAATTAACTCTTACAATATTTGCAGCTTGAGGCAAAGACAATACTACATGCTTCACAAGGCCCTATTATGGGAGAACCGTTTGTAGAATGTTACAAATACTCTTTATGCTCAGAAAATAAGAGTGACCTAAAGAAGAGATGAAAGAAATGTCCAGCTGATGGGAAAGATTTATTAGATTTAAAAGAAATTCCACTGAACTCAAAGGAGAGAGATATTTAACAGGTTTACTTGTGCTTATTGACTTTTTCTTGCTAAAAAAACTATAAAATATATTCCTATAAAAATCATGTAAAAAATGAAACTGAACAGAAATAAATGTACTTTTATTCAAGGCATATATACTGAAGCTCAAGTCAGGAGTGCCATGGTATATAAACTGGGCTAAGGAATATTCATCACCAAAAGGGATTTAGGAGGGGAGAAGAAAACAGCTACCTATTTTTCAACAATGACACCAGCAAATGTTCATATAGAGTGTGTCAGCTTTGTTAACATAAGCACAGCATTTTGAAAGCTGATGTTCCTCAGTGGCATAGGAGCAGCTAAACCCATTGTGACTTCAACTCTACCAGAAATACCTCAGTAACCTTGAGCAGGACAGTCTCTAAAAAGAGATGAGCATGTGAGAGCCACACTGGATAGCACTGTCCTGAGTGGATCAGTCACAATGCTTGCCACATGCACAGCCCCTTCTGAGAGAAACAGTACCTCGAGTAGAGATGACCAGCTTCTGTACATAGGACTCTGGCCTCACTCTAGCCACAACTTTTTGAACTTGACTCAAGAGCAGCCAACTCCTAGACTAGCCATTGATCCATGGAGGTGGCTGAACATGAAATCTCTGCCCAACAGAGATGCTGAAGATTGCAACTCTTGGGTTTGTATGGGGAGTAATGAGTTGTAAGCAGCACCATAATGATGACTTCATGAAAACATCAAGGCCTTTTAGCAAATGTCAGTACCTTGGGACTAGTAGAAGGAAAGCTTCTAAGGCAAATAAGGGGCTTACACCTCACTCATGGACCTCCCGCCTTAGAATTACCTCTGGGGCTTGTGAAAAATGCAGACTCCTACTATCCACCCAGAACCACCAGATCAGACTCCTGGCAACAGAGTCCCAGATCCTACCTACACTTCAACAAGGTGATTATCGTGCACAAAACTAAAGTTTTTTTAAAAAAAATATTGATCTAATTCAGACCCTTATCTGATGAAGAAATTGAGGCATAGAGTGGTCACAAAGACAATACAGGACTCACTTTATTCATTTACTTTTTCTACTGGAGATGTGGCCTCTAACTAATGGCTTCATTCATGGTGCCTGAGCATCTACATTCTGCTTGCAATGTACTTCCTATGTTTACATTTTGCATTCACTATTCAGCAAATACTTAATGAGTGTCCCTTATAGATCAAATCTCTTTTTAGATTCCAGACAAAGAGAAAGGAATAGAATCCCAAGGGAAACCTGGGTGGCTTAGTCAGGTGACACCTGACTCTTTTGTTGTTGTTGTTTTTGGGTTTTTTTGGCACCTGACTCTTGATTTCAGCTCAGGTCACCATCTCAGGGTCCTGAGATTGAGCCCTGGATGAAGTTCTGTGTTCTACATGAGAATTTCTGTGTCTACATGAGAATTTCTCTCTCCCTCTCCCTCTATTCCTCCACCCCCATGCTCTCTGTCTCTCAAATAAATAAACAGGGGCACCTGGGTGGCTCGGTCAGTTAAGCATCTGACTTCAGCTCAGGTCATGATCTCAGGGTCCTTGGGATCAAGCCCTGTGTCAGGCTCCCCGTTCAGCAGGGAGTCTGCTTCTCCTTCTCCCTCTGTCCCTTCCCCTCACTGTGCTTTCTGTTTCTCTCATATAAATAATAAAATCGTTAAAAATAATTAAATTAAATTAAATTAAATAAACAAATAAAACCTTAAAAAAAAAGAAATAGAATCCCCAAATCTGTAATCAAGGAGCAATGTGTTGCCCGCACAAATGAAATTATAAATAAGATGTCTTTCCAAACGTTTGAATCTCCCTTCTTTCTAAATATCCAAGTGCTTATTATATGATGAATGATCATTACATGATTAATAACTATCATAAACAAACAGAACCATAGTTTTCAAGAATCCCACTCCCCAAATAAGGTTTATCCAAGTCAAAAAGTAAATCTTGCTTGGGATCTCATCTAGAAATAGGTAGAAAGAAGCCTTCCTACAGTAAGGCCTTAGCTAAGGCAGCCAGATTTCAAACTGCTCACCCAGATCTAAGACCATCTAAAGTTCTAACAGTGATGGTCATTAAACATCTAATAACCACCCATGCAAAAAGAAGACCATTAGCTGTGCAAACTGGCTTGCAGCCAACAAAGGCAATCTGTGCCTGTTGCTTTCATTTAAAATGTGTTTATCTCTTTTATTGCCTAAAGACCATCATGAAATGTTGCCAGCCAGTAGAAAAGGGTCAGCATTTTTATTAAAATGTAGTACATAAAGAGGTTCCCTCCAAAAAAAAAAGAAGAAGATAAAAGAAAAATACCTCCCACAGAGGCAAAGAAGAAGTCACAGATTAAGTGAGGTAAGAGGGAGAGGACATGGGAGAGGCAGGCATACAGAGCCAGGAACTGGAGGAGAAACTAGTGGTGACTCAAATGGAAGATTCTGAACACAACAGTGCTATGAAATGGTCATTCAAAAAGATACAAAATAGGGATGCCTGGGTGGCTCAGTTGGTTAAGCGGCTGCCTTTGGCTCAGGTCATGATCCCAGCATCCTGGGATCGAGTCCCACATCGGGCTCCTTGCTCGGCGGGGAGCCTGCTTCTCCCTCTGCCTCTGCCTGCCACTCTGTCTGCCTGTGCTCACTCGCTCGCTCTCTCTCCCTCCCTCTCTCTCTGACAAATAAATAAATTAAAAAAAAAAAAGATACAAAATATGCTCCATTAGTTCACGCATGGCTTGAAGGTGAGGGGGAACAGGAAGAGAGGGTAGGGAATAGCTATGGCTACGGCCGGACCTTCCAACCTCCACTAACTGATGCAGAATAGGTGGTACAGCAAGAAGAGTGCAGAGAAGAAAAGAAAGGGAAGGAAAGCATTAGAAGGAAAAATGTAGCTTAGTCCCTCACATAATTTCAGAGAAATCTTAGAGAATTTAAGCTGTCAAAGCAATAAACAATAATAATATCTATAATATTTAAATATAGCGTTTTACAACTTACAAAGTGTTGAAGAACCACTTGTCCCCAACATGACCTCCCCACTCCATTTCTCCTTATTTATTGCCTGTAATCATTGGGGGCTGATTATCTCTTAATGTCAATGGAATGGCCAGCACCTTGGTTCTCACCTACCATCTCCATACCTTTTGTTTCCCACTAGCAGAGGCCATAGAAGAGAAGGAAGAGCTGAGGAAAGAAGGCAAGGCCGCACTACATACAGTTTTGCAGAATAAAGTAGGAAAGCTACCCTTTCCCCACCACATGCATGGCAGATAGTGACACCAGAACAAATATTCCTAGGAAGTGTGGGTTGTTGGATAAAGCACTCAGCATGATTGACAAAAACAGTATATAGGAAGTAAACCTATGTATATGTGGGGCGGGGGGGGGAAATCCCTCCATGTGATATAATAAATACAAAAGTCACCATCAACAAAAACCCAAAGAACAAAAGAAATCAAAATGAAAGTCAGGCTGCTCAAGATCAGTGAACTCTAAAATCCAAATATTTAAATGTTTAAAGATATAATGTAATCCCCCTTTCAATATACTTTGCCTCTGCCAAGAACATCACAGGCTTCCTTAATAATGACTGATCAGTTTGCTTGCAAATAGAGTCCCACAGTCTGTACTAAGATGGATGTTACTCGTGGATGTCACATTTTCCTCACATATAGAAACTTGCAACGCATTAGCATCCTGTCACCATTAAAATTATAAATAGCCATTCTATAAGAAATTTTATTTTTTATAATTGTCAAAAATTCCATGCCTGCTACTGAGATGCTTTCTTCCTGTTTTCCCGCTTAATTCTATTTTAAGTGATGCTATTAATGATATTTCTCTACTTGAAATAATTAGATAATCTAAAACTGAGAAATAAGCACTTTCCTTTTCTCATTGTTTTTCCCTCTTCTTTATCTCTAAGAGCCCCAGGAGATCACAAACATTTGTCCTTGGGGCAATATCAGCAGTTAATGATTCATGTTCAAAGGCTCAAAGTTGTCTAATTAACAAAAAGCAATGTTTTATAGAAGGCATTTATATATATATTTTGCTTTCAAGTTGATAGCACACACACTATATATATATATATATATATATATATATATATATATTTATATATGAAATCCAGTATGTATATACATACATACTGGATTTCATGTAAGTCTCCAAACTTGTGGTATGCTATTAATTCAAAACTTTCCAGCTTCATTTTATCTGACCCAAACTTCAAGTCATTAAAAATGCACCACTTTCATTTGTTCCATTCTGATTTACTGGTGCCTTTACAGCACAGTTCACACATCACATCCTCCTATAATATGCTCATAAAAATCACTTTTCAGTCATTATTAAAATATGCATTTGATTAATGAAAATAATATTAGCATATTTTCCATGAAAGGTATTTTTAATAGTATCCCTCATTAACAAAATCAGAATCTTTTAAATATGCAATCATCCTCTTAATGTCACTGGTGCCATGGGCTAAGTATTTTCTTGATAGCAGATACTTGGTAAAACTTGTGGTACTTCATTATCATGACATCAAGAATTTTTGTAAAGAGGTTGACCTTTAAATGATAAATATTGACATTTCTAAAAATACTAGTAGTTCTAAAATCAGCAACAATCCAAACACAACAGAAAAAAATTTTAATAGATTCATCATGGTCTTAGATTTCAAACCAAAGTTAACCCCAAGGAATTAAATGTTTGTTCGTCCACAATGCCTTAGTACTCTTCCTGTCTGGTTACTATAACTGCTCACTTCCTTGTACGGGTCCACACTAGCATCAGAGATGGTATCCTTGCACCTTCACAATGGTTACAGCATTATGGTTAAGAGCATATACTTCCAACTGAAAGCTGTCTTGGTTTGAATTTAGTCTTCATGCTTTCTACTTTATGTAACTTAGATGAGTTACTTTAATTCTAAGAGCAGTTTTCCTATCTGAGAGATGAGCATGAGGGCACTGATTCTCTCATAAAGCTGATGGAAAAAATAAAGGGGGTATATTTAGAGTGGCTTGGTTAATACTCACCAAACATTAGTTAGGTTATTGGCACCCCTAGGATCCACAACCTAGGAAAGAGAATATAATAATTCATGATTTTTAAAAGAGTTAATTAATAAATTAGTAAGGCAAGTACTAGTATTCTTGTTTATAGATGAGTTAAACCCACTTTGGCAAAGTAAAAGAACAGGCCCAGTGTCAGTCAGCTAGGAAATGGCAGAACTGGTTTTCAAACTTTGGTCCATTTATATCCAAACTGTAGCAGAAGACTTGCTGTCTCCTAGAGAGATCTCTGAGCTTGCTCTTGGTTAAGACAAAGCCCAAGTTTCAAAACTGAACCAGGTAGACTTTTTTTTTCCTAAAGAATGATTAAAAAATTATCAGGCAGAAATGTCATGGGCCTCTTTCCCAAATCGCTGCTAATTCATCTGCTAAGGAGCAATAGCTGTGAAATTGGGACTTTGTTCCCAAATACTCTCCCAAACGTAGAAAAATGGGGGACAGATGATATTCTGACAGCTAACTTTCCCACACAAGTCTCTGCCACTCTCAATCTTTGTCAAAATGGGTTTCTCATAATTAAGAATCATGATTCTCAGAGGAAACAAGCAGCAACTCAATAGCTCAAAATCTGCTGAAAATTCTATTGCATATTGAAGTGCCCACACACTAGAGCCTTCTGACTTATTTCTTCAATCCCAAAGGCTTTGCTTTGTGAAGCGAGCAAGAAAACCATCTATACAAGAGCACTTTAAGTAGGTGTTCTCATTCCTCCGTGATAATTACTTGAGTTACTACCTTATACCACTGCTATGAAGAAAAGAATATTTTATGAGTAGGAAATTAGTTCATTTCTTAAATCTAGGTAGGTGAAATCTTTCATATTTGTTCATCTAGTAGAAGTTATTACTAAGATTGATGTTCTTAACACATACGTTGTACAGAAGATCCAGTTTTTACTCTGAAAGCCCTGCTACTTTACCACCCTAATAGATATGTAACTTTTTTTCACTGGTCTCAGAATTGAGGATACAACTAACATGTAAGAGTTTTCACTTGATTGTACTTGATCTGTCTACATTTAAAGACTGCATTCTCAAAGCATATGCTTGTAAGCCTTATCTTTTCCTTTCATACCTCATAGTCATCAAAGGCAACTGGGTTTCATTCTCTCAGAATTAAAAGAGATGATATAATTTAAAATATTAAAGAATCAGGCATTAAAAAGTTGCCTGAAAAATATGGTGGGTGGGGTTCATGCATGCACTCATTAATAAGTAAGTATTAAGCAGCTCTGACATGTGGGAAGCACGTCCTGGAGATAATTAAGATCTTAGTCCTAAACTCCTCTTTGTCCTAATTTCTATAACAATATAACAATGTATCTAAGACATTTGGGGATTAAAAACTAATTCTAGACCAATCTATTTGTTTTTGTTGAAGGCAACAAGGGAAGATCCTAAATATTCAAGTTTCACAAAATATAACTCCCGGGTACCCTGATCTTAGAAGTCTTTGGGAATTCAGAATAGAACCAAAGTTTAGAAAGAAAAACTACCAACTTTTTAATATCTGTACTCTCTCTATGCCTTTCCTCCTGTTAGTAAGAAAGTGTCCTTATCCCTAAAAAACAAATACTTCTTACAGACTAGACTTTTCTCTGCAATAAATGTGTCTCTCTCTTGCATTATTTTCAATAGCATATTAACATGCTTTATCATCCATTAAAAAAATGTGTATGTATGTAGGATTGGGGGGCTGAATTGCAATATTCCTTCCAAGTATTCACTACCTCTTCCTTAGAATGTCAAGCATACACACTTATCCTTTACCATATGAGGTACATACAGTGCCTTCTGGAAAACTATACTTGTCTACCTCATTGTCTTTGTGCTTAACCATGTATCTTGTTTTGGCCAATGGAATGTGAACAAACATCAAATACAGCAAGTGCCAGCTGAAGATTCGAGACATGGATTAGTATAGTTCTATCTCTTGCTCCCTCCTTCTTCCATCAAAAGAGCATGTCCCATGTTGGGAGAGCTCTGTCAGCTTGTGTCCAGAAATCAGAAGACCCATGGTGTAGGGTGATAGCTGACCTCTAGCTACTGAATTAATGTAATCAAGTTCTGTTATGATTTTATTTGTTTTTTGTCATTGTAGTATAACCTCATTCACCTCTATCCATCCATATATCTCTGCTCGGCTTTTTAGCAAAATTCTTGAAAAAAAAAACTGCATATGAATACATTTCTACTTCTTCATCTTCCATCTTCCTCTCAGTCCTCTACAATCAGGTTTTCCACTCCACCTCTCAATTCCACTGAAATCAAACTTAGCAAGGTGTTTTCCTTAGTTCCAACTCATATGATTATTTCTCTATGCTTGTCTGGCTTGACCTCTCAGCAGCATTCAGCCTGGTTGTCTACTCCCTCCTTTTTGAAATATTCCCATCTCCTTATTTCTCCAGACTTGCCTTCCATTTCACTGGCCATCCCTTTTCAATCACTTTTGCTACTTCTCTCTCCTCTTTCTAAACACTGAAATGTGAAAAGTTATCCTTGGTCTTCTTTTCCATTTATACATTCTCCCAAATGAACTCACCTCCACCTTGGTTTTAAATATAATCTATATGACAATGACAATGACCTTCTAGTTCTAACCTCTCAGTTTAGCTCAAAACTCACCTATCCAACTATTTAACTGACATCCTCATCTGTCTATCTGCAGGCATTTCAATCTGAACTTGCCCAAAAGACTCTTGGTTTTTTCTACCCTGTAGATTTTTCCTTCCCACAATTTTCCCTATTTTGGCAAGTGGCATCACTGTTACAGGATGAATTTTTCCCACCAAAATTCATATGTTGAAATGCTAACTGCAGTCTAATGACAATAAGAAGTGGGCCCTTTGTAAGGTGATTAGGTCATGAGAGTGAAGCCCCCCTAAATGAGATCAGGGCTGTTATAGGAAGAGACACAAGAGAGTTTATTTCCTCTCCCTCCCCTGTGCCACGTGAAGATTCAAGGAAAAGATAACCATCTGAACATCAAGAAATGTCTTCACAAGACACTCGCTCTGATGGTGCTTTGATCTTGGATTTCTGAGACTCCAGAATTATGAAAAATAAGTACATATCTTTTAAGCTATCCAGTCTATGGTATTTTTGTTATGGCAGCCCTAAGTGACTATCACTATGCGCATAGTTTGATTAAGCAAAAAACTGAGATTGGGGGGTGCCTGAGTGGTTCATTGGGCTAAAGCCTCTGCCTTCGGCTCAGGTCATGGTTTCAGGGTCCTGGGGTCGAGCCCCACATAGGCCCTGCCCGGCAGGGAGCCTGCTTCCCCCTCTCTCTGCCTGCCTCTCTGCCTACTTATGATCTCTGTCTGTCAAATAAATAAACAAAATCTTAAAAAAAAAAAAAAAACTGAGATTGGGATGATATGTCTCCAAGTGAGAGGGTGCTGAAGACTGCCAGTAAACCACCAGAAGCTAGGCAAGAAGCATGGAACAAATTCTTTCTAAGAGCCTCCAGAAGGAACCAACCCTGGTGACATTTTCATCATGGACTTCCAGCCTCCAGAATGAGGAGACAATAAATCTCTGTTTAAGCCACTCAGTTTGTAGTATTTCATTATAGCAATCCTAGCAAATTAATGCAAGTCTCCATCCTGCCAAGTTTTTGGAAGATTCAACCTTTACCATTAGACACATTTTCTCTGCTCCAACCCTCCACTCAAGAAATCTTTTTATGGTCCCAATGTGAAGGCCAAGGCAAGACAAAGGGCTGACTCTGGGAAAGTGAGTCTAGGTAAAAGTCATCCTCTCACCAGCCTACCTACAGAGCCCACAGTTTGGACACACCACCAAACCCTTCTGAGATCCCACTACATTGTACACAACTAAGCTTAGGTTGTGGTCTCCAAAAAACTTGGATCCACCATCCTCCACCCCATTCTCATTCTCGGGAAGTTTACATCTCTCTCTTGCTTCTACCACCTCTTCCTCAAAAGTAATAACAGAAGCTAAGTGAAAAGACTGCCTTCAACCAACCTCTGTGTTAGGCCTAGGAAAGACAAAAGACTTGGATGAACTCACAGCTAGAATCCAACCATCTCAAAATCAGAATACCAACCTAGCTATGTAGGAAATCCTTTAAAGGATTCAACAAGCTGCAAAGCACAAAGAATTCAAGTTGTTTCTGAATACCCTATCATTTCTTCTGTCTCCTCCTATACTTTCTTCCTCCTTTACCACCTCAACTTTGACCTTTTAGCAAATAGTATACAATTATAAGAGGTCAAATAGCATGCTCTACATTAGTAAGTTCCTTCAGCTGTTTTTATTCTCTGCTCACAGAAATGCCCTACTTACTATACATTGCAAAGCTCTTCTGTTTCAGGAAATAAATCTGGTGCTGCCTGATGGTACATCCATTACAATACTGTTGTTCCTGAGAATAAAGGTGCTCCAGGGTAATTACATAAGAGCTGGGTAGGCTTCTACTGAAACAGAAATACACAGCCCACTGTTTCCCCATTAATAAAAGAAATTTTTCTTAATAAATTGATTTTGTGCGGATGCTGCAAGTTGGGACTTTATCATGCTCATCAGTAATCTTCTGAATGACTCTAGGTATCATTTCCCTTCCTCATGTAGGTACTTGGTATTTGGTGTTATAAAAGAAGTTAAGATGTATGTATTGTTGCTTTCATACAGAAAATAAATCTTTCAGATAGGAATTAATGTATATTTAGTAGTTTTACCTATAGATGTATTATAACTACCAAGAGTCAGGTAGTCTGTTGTATTTTATGGTTCCTCTTTCTAGTTCTAATAAGGAGCCATGTAATACCTATAAAGCATATGCTGCATCATTTCACTTACAGGGAATTATTTTTTTAAATTTTTTTTTATTTTTTTTAAAGGGAATTATTAACCAATATATAAGGAAGGGAAGATTACTGGAAACTTGCATGTTTTCCCACACCAACTTTTCATAGTGGACATTAGTAATCTGCATCTCAATGTCCCAGCCTGCAGGAATGAACTGTCAAAAATCCAAATATTATTCTTACTGTTCAGAAATAAAAGGAAGAATAAATTTTGTTGATTCTATAATAGGGAGAACTGAAAAGCTGCAGCACTTTTAAATTTAAGTGGTCCACATATTAGACCCAAACTGTTATAGCATTTTTAAGAATTTCAAAATCCATCATCCTCAGAGTTAAGATGAATTTTCAAATGCCCTTGATTTGAGACTGATCACATAATACTAGAAAGATTGGGAGTCATGGGTCCAAAGAAGAATTTAAAAGCCTTTTAATAAAAAATCAGGAATTATGAAAGGAGTTTTTTTTTTATCATCAAGTCATCACTAAAGTATAAAGAGCACATGGTAGAATGATGAATTTCCAGAGTCAACTAAAAATATATGCTTAGATGTTTTGCTCTTCTTTATGGTTGAAGTTTAACACTTAACAAACCAATTAGAATACAAGATTAGTAAGATTTTCTAACAACATCATGAATATTAATAACAAGCATGGGTTTCAGTGCGGACTTTTCTCATCGAAATAATGATTTCAGTTATTTCAGATTGTTTTCTGTGTTCAATACAGCCCATGTGCTGCACAGCAATGATCCATAACCATGTTTTTTTCTTTTCATGTTTCTGGATATGAGTCCATTTTCAAAGTGATATTGATGAGATCTATGAGGCATCACTGCTTTGGGAAAATGGTGTAAGCTCTAATGATGTCAACACTGGCTGCCATCTTTGAAATGACACAGCATTGAGCAGTAATAACATAACTGTTGGTGTAATTGTGAAAGAATTAGACTGCCTGATGACTCCCTTCAACTTTCACATTAATACCCTGCAGACAGCAGAATTCTATGATCTTCTGTATTAGGGAGACACAGTGTTACCCAGAGGACAAAACTGTCTTATAAAACTTCATAATCTTCCTTCCCTTGACTATATCTGCCTGACCATCACTCCCAGGATATTTGACACCCCATAATGAAGGTATTATTGTCCTCATTTTATTGGTATATAAATTGAGTCTCAGAGCTGTCATGTAACTTCCTGTGACCACTTATAAGTGACAGAGCCAGGATTAGAACTTAGGTCTGTCTTTCAATAAAAGCCATTCATTTTAGACTATTCTAAGCCTCCTACTCTATTTTATGTCATTTCATGCAATGTTGCAGATGTCATTTCATGCAATGTTGCAAATGGCAATTAGGAGGACAGGTAAAAATTGTAAAGAAGCACATTTCATGGCCCGCCAGATTCTCTAAGCCTAGATCCACACCTCCTCTCATCAAATCCACTCTAAGAAAAAAATATATCTGCTGTTTAAATATTACCATTAATTTCCATCAATAATCCAGATTTTAGAGCTGCAAAGGATGGCAGAAATCATTGTTTCTGAACTCACTCATTTTAGAGATGTGGAGAGCAAACCAGGGAAAG
Organism: Mellivora capensis; assembly: GCA_004024625.1. Lineage (NCBI taxonomy): Eukaryota > Metazoa > Chordata > Mammalia > Carnivora > Mustelidae > Mellivora > Mellivora capensis. Next base: position 12,793 of record PISX010010345.1, read on the forward strand.
GTTAAGTGACCTCCCTGATTTCAGTTAATTATCTTCAGAACAGAGGCAAAAGTTCTACCTGCTGACTCCCAACTCAGGACTCTATCCACTATAACTCCTCAAAGCTGTTTTCCAATAGAGTTTTTCTTTACTTAGAAAAGGAAGGGATCTGACCTCAGAGGAATTTCACACATTAAGGACTAAGAGGAGAAAGCATATTGAAAGACAGAAACTCTGCATGAATCCCTTAAAGAACATTCGTAGGTGGCTCCTAATCCTCCTCTGTTTAAGACCAGCCCTGCAGAGGGAACCCTTGGGGAGCATGGAGGAATCTGTCTCACATGACAATCACATGCGGAAATGCCCTCTTTGTCACACCCTCCACACTCCTTCTGCTTCCTTTTAAAACAGCAAGCATCTCTTCCCTCTCTTCTTTTCCCAACAGGGATCACCACAATCATTGTATTAAGGCCCCACTGGAAGCCACCACTGTGTGAAAACAACAACAACAATACAATTTTAAACTGTTTAAACGGTTCTAGTTGCTGAAGGAAAAACAGACTTTTCCTTCCTGATTATGTTCATTATCATAGATTCCAATTTGTCTCAAATTACAAGGAAAAATAGATTGAAATATATGGCTGGATCCCCAGGTGTAACATTTCATTTTTTTAAATCAATGTGAAATTGAAGCCATTTTTTCTTTAAGTATTTTTGACTCCAGCCCTAAAGTACTAAGTCTATTATGGTGTGTTTAGTCTTCCAGAGAGTTGATCATTTTCAGCCTATACTTGTTTTTACTCTCAATCTCTATGTCCTACATAAACATGAGGCTCTAAATATCTGTGATTTTGAGAGCTGCTGGCCTGTCAAAATAGCCATGTGTAGTCTGCTCAGGGCTGGGTATTTCTGGTTGTTTTTCTGGGTCTGTATCTAAAAGGACCAATCAAGGAGAAGGGTGAGACAAGTCATCTGGATACTCCGGGACAGGGGTTGGGGGGGGGGGGCGTGGGAGGAGGAGAGAACGGGGACTATGGAGAAAAAGAAGAATGGTGTTCAGAAAAGAGGGGAAAATCACAAGGGCCTGACTCTTCATATTGGCCAGCCTTATCACTCTCATTTCATGTGTAATTATTCAGCTTCTGAAACAGTATATAGTGTTACATGAAAGTCAGAGCGAGAAGGAATCTTTTTTTAAAGATTTTATTTATTTATTTATTTGACAGACAGAGATCACAAGTAGGCAGAGAGGCAGGCAGAGAGAAAGGAGGAAGCAGGCTCCCCACTGAGCAGAGAGCCCGATGCGGGGCTCAATCCCAGGACCCTGGGACCATGACCTGAGCCGAAGGCAGAGGCTTTAACCCACTGAGCCACCCAGGCGCCCCGGGAAGGAATCTGATAATTCAGACCTAAAATAAACTAAGTAAAAAGCTAATTCAACCTCTTTGTTTTATAAATGACACATCTAAGGCCTAGAGAAAGGAAACAATTAGGCCTATATCATAACTTACCTCACAGAGCTAAGATTCGGAGACATAAGTTCTAACTCCCAGTTCTATTCTTTATAACATTGGTGTCTTAGTTTAGTTTCTCCCAAAAGCAGAATCTGAGAAAAGGACTGGATACAGGTGGCTTATTCTAGAAAAAAAATCACAAAAGGGAAAAAAAAAAGGCAATAAGGCAGGGAAAGAGGGAAAAGGAAGATACAGGATTGTTCTTGTTACTTCTATGGGTTCCTAGAACCTAATCCCACTGGAAATCCTCTGGAATTACAGAAAGTGTGTCTAAGAAGTGTGCTTCTACAAGATGGAAGACCAGGACACTTACGTACCCATCCCTGAAGAAGCTTGACCTCAGAGGAATGAACTACTCAGAATTTCCAGGTTGCCTATTCTCTGCTAGGCAAACCCTAGTTGAGAGAAAGCCCAGCAACTGACAAGCAGAGAAGCACAGCAGGATGCTTGTGTTGAGCCACTTTTAGCAACTTTCCATCACAGCTGTAGCTGAAATCAGGCAGAACAAGAGGTTCTGTCATAAGCCACCACAAGTCTACCACAAATGGTTTTAATATATGTTGCCTCAAGCTTTATGATTGTTCTGCAAAAAGTCTCCAGGAGTAGCTGAGGAAGGCCTGGGAAAAGCCACATGGTAAGATATGAAGCCTTCTATCTCAGCTCCACTCAGAGAAGATCTATAGTTATCTATTTTACATGTTAGGGGCACTGCATGAGATTATCATTTGGAAGAAGTGGGAGTTTACTTGTGTATTAGTCAAGATCCTTTACTTCTAAGTGCATAAACTAAATCAAACTAGATTAAGAAAAAAGAAGTTCATATAACTGAAAAGCCAAGAGCTAATATGAAGCTTTAGGCACAGTTGGATTCAGAGTTCAAACAAAGTTGTCTGGACTCTATCTTATGTATGTATCCATCTCATTCTGTCTTACTCCATAGGAAATTTTTTCTGTTGAGTAAATGACAATGGCTATCAACAGCTCCTGGTCTACATCACACACTCTTAGCAATACCACCAGGAAGAGAGAACTTTCTCCTTCTAGGGTTCATATAATCATAGAAAAGGAATCAAAAGTCCTGCTTCATCTGATCCTCCCATGGACCAATCACCATTGCCCAGGACAGTTACTCTAAAATTTTAGCATGCATGAAAATCACCCAGATTTGTCAGAAACACTCATAGTACCCTATCACCAGAGTTTCTAATTTAGTGGATTTGGAATAAGTCCAAAAAACATGCATTTTTAACAAGCTCTAAATACTTATACTGCTGGTCCAGGGACTATACTTTGTGTGCCACTGGCTGAAGAAATGAGGTACTCATAGTTAAATCAAGTCATTGAACCAGTCCAGATTACAAGAAGGTAGGGTCAGGGGAAAAACATACTTGATGGCAGGAGGGGCAAAGAACCTTGGCCACCTTTAATATACTATAGGGGACATGATGAAGAGGACTAACATAAGGGTAATTGTATCTTAGAAGGGAAGTGGAAAGAGAAAAAGAACCAATGTAAAGAGATGATGACTGAGAATTTTCCAAAAGTAATAGAGGACATTAATCCATAAATTCAAAAAGTGCTATAAACTCCCAGAAAGATAAACATAAAGAAAATCCCACCTAGGCACATCACAGTAAAACTACAAATAAAAGAGAAAACAAACAAACAAAATCTTAAGTTGTTAAAAGAAATATTATCTTTAGAGAAACAAAAATAACACTGAAAAGTTACTTCTCAAAATAAGTGGTAAGATCCAAGAAAAAAACAGGATGACACATTTGGAATTCTAAAGTAAAAGAATTTATAACCTCAAAATCTATCCAGAACAAAAAATCCTTCAAAAATGAAAGCAAATTAGGGGCACCTGGGAGGCTCAGTCAGTTAAGCATCTGCCTTTGGCTCATGTCATGATCCTAGGGCTCTGGGATCAAGCCCCGCATCAGGCTCCCTGTTCGTGGGAAGCCTACTTCTCCATCTCTTCCTCGTTCATGCTCTCTTGCTATGTCTCTTTCAAATAAATAAATAAAATCTTTTTAAAAAATGAAAGGAAATTAAAAATATTTCCAAACAAGGAAAAAAATAGAATAGAGATAAAGCTGTACCCAGAAGAAAACTTTTTAGCTTTAAAATACATTTATTTGAAAAGAAGAATGGCTAAATATTAATGATTTAAGATTCATCTCATGAAATTAGGTAAACAAACATCAAATTAATGCCCTCAAAGTATGAGGAAGTCAGTAATGAGGAAAGATCAAAAATTAATAAAATAAAAACACATTTGATGGAAAACACATTTTAAAAAGCCAAATAATGGTTCTTTAAAGTAATGAATAAATTTGATTAACACCCAAAAAGCTGACTAAGAAAACAGGTGATGACATACATTTCTAACATCAAGAATAAAAAATGGTGACATCACTACAAATTTTATAAATATTAAAAATATAACAAGAATATATAATGAGCAACTCCATGCCAAAGAAAAAATTGAACGTTTAAATTAAATGCACCAATCACTAGAAAAGTACAGCTTACAAAACCCAATCAAAGTCCAAGACCAGATGGCTTCACAGAGGTCTACCAAACATTTAAAAAAGAGTTAGTATCTATCCTTATGAAAGTATTCCAAGAAACTAAAAAGGAAGGAACACTTTCAAACTCATTCTATGAGGCTATCATTACCCTGATAACAAAACTAGACAAAGACAGCACGCGCGCGCGCGCGCGCACACACACACACACACACACACACACACACAGAAAGACAAAAGACAGAAGGAAGGAAGGAAGGAAAGAAAGGAACAAAAAATAAAAGAAGAAAGGGAAAGGGAAAGGAAAGGAAAGGAAATTACAGGCCAATATCCTTAATGAATATAGTGCAAAAATCCTTGACAAAATATTAGCAAGCTGAATTGAACATTTTATTAAAAAGATCATATACCATGCTCAAGTGGTATTTATTACTATCCTAAATAATCTACATATGCAATGTAATTCCCATGAAAATATCAAAAGTGTTTTCACAGAGCTAGAACAAGGTATCCTAAAATTTGTATGGAACCACAAAAGATACCAAATAGCCAAGGCAATCTTGAGAAAGAAGAAAAACTCTGGAAGTATCATGCTCCTGATTTCAAACTATACTACAAAGTATAGTATTAGCATTAAAACAGATCAATGGAATAGAAGAGAGCCCAGAAATAAACCCACACTTAAATACGGTCAATTAATTTATGACAAAGGAGGTAAGAATATACAATGGTACACACATATTTAATGAATAGACTACTATATGTCAATAATATTTCCTTTTTTAAGGATTTATTTATTTATTTGAGAGAGAGAGAAAGAGAGAGAGGGACTGTGAAGGGGGAAGGGTAGGAGAGGGAGATAGCGTCTCAAGTGGACTCTGTGCTGAACATGGAGTCCGACCTGGGGCTCAATCCTATGACCTCAGATCACAATCTAAGCCAAAACTAAGAATTGGACAGTAAACCGACTATGCCCCTAGATGCCCCAGCAATATTTCTATTTTTAAAAAAGTGACTCGTTAAAAAAGCCCACCCAAGAAGAAATGAAAAGGGCAATATTTCCCCAATTTTTCAAAAATTGAACCCATAGTTTATAGTCTTTCTACACGGAGATCTCCAGGCCCTGTTGAATTTTTATAAACATTTAATGAAGAAATAATACTGCTCTTACACAAGCTCTAGAAAAAGTGACAAATAGTAACTCATTAGGCCAACCTAATATTATCCCAAAAAGTCACACACAAAAAAGAAATACAAGTCAAATCTCTGTTAATAATATAAATGCACAGGGGCCTCTAGTATTTTAGTCAGTTAGGTGACCAGCTCTTGGGTTCAGCTCAGGTCGTGATTTAACAGTCATGGGATTGAGCCTGGGAGGGGCTCTGCACTCAGCAGGGAGTCTGCTTTGGATTCTTTCTTCATGTCCCTTCTGCTCCTGCTCCTGCTCTTTCTCTCTCAAATAAATAAATAAAATATTTTTTAAAAAGAATATAAATGCATATATTCTAAGAAATATTAACAAACTGAATCCAGCCACTCATAAAAAGGCTACTGCATTATGATCAATTTGAATTTCTCCCAGAAATTCAAGAATGGTTTAACTTTCAAGATATTAATCCATAAAACTTACCATATTAACAAAACAAAACAAAATCATATGATCATCTCAACAGATGCAGATAAACTTTTTATAAAATTCAATACCTATTTAAGACACAAACTCAATACACTAGGAATAAAAAGAAATCTCCTTAATCTGACAAATGTTATCTACCGAAAAAAAAAAAAAGTGGGAGAAGGAGGAAACTACAATAAACATTATACTACATTAAACATATACTACATTAAACTACAATAAACATTCATACTACAATAAACATGTACTAGTATATACTAGTAAAATACTGAAAGTTTTCCTCTGAAATCAATGAGATAGGATTTCTGCTTTCATCACTTTTACCCAGCATTGTGTCTGATGTCCTAGCCACAGCATTAAGGCAGACAGAAAAGGTATCATAATTGAAAAGGAATAAATAAAAACTGTTCTATGCAGATAACATGACCAAGTACACAGAAAATTCAAACAAGTTTGTGAAATTTGAACATTATTTTATGAATTTAGAAAGTTCATTGGAAACAAGATTAGTATAAAAAATCTATTTCACTTTTATCCATAAAACAGTATTAGAGAAATGAACCATACAAACAAGACTACTTAAAATAGCAGCCACCCAAAATCAAATATTTAGAAATAAGTCTATCAGAAAATGAGCAATCATGCAAAACTATACAACACTATTGATGTGGAGGAAGGAAAATACAACTTCAAACCCCTTTAGCAATCTTGTCCCACCGAACTGGGGGAAACTGAGAAGACCTTGTGACATTCACAGCCCAGGGACACAGGCTGGCTAAAAGACTAAGACTTAATCATAAGACTAAAGAACACTTCCCCTTTGCCATGCCTTACCACCACACCACTAAAGATCTATTTACCTATGTTCCTTTTACCCAGTACACCATTTCAGGCTGTTCACAAAATGTCAGAAGGCATACTAAAGACAGAAACCACAGTATGAAGAGAGAGAGCAAGAATCAGAACCAGACTTGATATGATAAATGTGCTGGAATTATTAGATCACAAATTTAAAACACTGTGATTACTATTTTAAAAACTGTAAAGGAAGAAGTAGACAACCTTCAAGATGGATAATGTAAGCAGAGAGATGGAAATTCAAAGAAAAAATTTAAAAATGCTAAAGATCAAAAACACTGTAACAGAAATGAAGAATTCCTTTAATGGGCTCATTAGTAGACTAAAATCACCAAAAAATTTCCTGCAACTAAACAGTTATTTTAGCAAGGTTGCAGGATTTAACATTAATATACAAAAGTCAATCATTTTCCTATACATCAGCAATAAACAAGTGGACTTTGAAATGAAAAATAATGCCATTTACATCAGCATCCCCACAAATGAAATACTCAGGTGTAAATCTAACAAAATATATACAAGATTTATATGAGATACACTATGCAACTCTGATGAAAGAAATCAAAGAACTAAATAAATGGAGAATATTCCATGTTTATAGATAGGAAGACTTAATATTGTTAAAATGCCAGTTCTTCCCAAATTGATCTATAGATTCACAGCAATCCCAACCAAAATCTCAACTAGTTTGTAGATATTGACAAACTGATTCTAAAATTTATATGAAGAAACAAAGATTCAAAAGAGAGAATACAACAGTAAGGAATAACTAAGTCAGAGGACTGAAATTACCCAACCTAAAGACTTTCTATAAAGCTACAACAATCAAGACAGCATTGTACTAACTAAAGAATAGACAAATATATCACTGCAACAGAAGAGAGGGCCCGTAAATAGACAAATGTAAGTATAGTCAACAGATCTTAACCAATAATACAATGGAGAAATGATAGTTTTTTTCAACAAATGGTGCTGGAACAACTGAACATCACACACCAAAAATACAAAACTCTTGGGGTGCTTGGCGGTTCAGTGTGTTAAGCATCTGACTCTTGATCTCAGCTCAGGTCTTGATCTTAGGGTCATGAATTCAAGCCCAGCTTTGGGCTCCATGCTGGACTTGGAGCCTACTTAAAAAAAAAAAAATCTAGACACAGATCTTAGCAGTTCTCACAAATAAAAATTCAAAATGCATCACAGACCTAAATGTAAAATGCAAAACTATAAATCTCTTAGAAGATACATAGGAGAAAATCTAGATGACTTTGGGTATGGTGGTAATATTTTAGATTCAACATCAAAACTTGATCCATGGAAGAAATAACTGATGAGCTGGATTTCATTAAAATTAAAAACTTGTACTGTAAGAAAGACACTGAAAATGAGAAGACAAGGTGCAGAATGGGAGAAAATATTTACAAAAAACATATCTGATAAAGGACTATTATATCAAATATACAAAGAACTCTTAAAATTCAACAGTAAGAAAGAAACCCAATTGAAAAAATGAGCCAAAGTACTGCATTGACACCTCACCAAAGAAGATAAAAAAAAATGGCAAGTAAGCATATAAAAGGAGACTTAACATCATATTTCACTGGGGAATTGCAAACTAAATTACCGTGATACCACTACAAGTGGAATGGAAAAAAAAACAACAACAACAACAGCCCAAACACCAAGCATACCAAATGCTGATGGTGATGTGAAACAAAAGGAAATTTCATTCATTGCTATGAGTAGAATGCAAATGGTACAAACACTTTGGAAGACGGTATGGCAGTTTTCTACAAAACTAAACATACTTTTACCATATGATCCAACAATCATATACCTTGGTATTTACTTGGATTAGTTGAAAACTTACTTCCACACAAAACCTGCACATGTTTATATCAGCTTTTTTTAAAAATAATCACCAAATTAGGAAGCAATCAAGATGTCCTTCACTAGATGAATGGATAAATTAACTATGGTACATCCAAACAATGGAATGCTACTGAGTGAGAAGAGCTAGCAAGCCATGAAAAGACATGGAGGAAATGTAAATGAAGATTACTAAATGAAAGAAGCCAGATGAAAATATTATGACTCTAACTATATGACATAATGGAAAAGGCAAAACTATAGAAGTAATAAGACCACCAGCGGCTGCCAGTGGTTAAAAGGGAGGGACAGATAAACAAGTACAGAGCAAAAGATTTTTAAGAAAATGAAACTTTTTTCTGTAGGATATGATAATGGTGGACACAGGTATTGCACATTTGTTAAAACCCACAGAATGTACAAGATCAAGAGTGAACTCTAATGTAAACTATGGACTTTGGGTGATGATGATGGTCAATGTAGGTTCATCAAGTGTAACAGATGTACTAATCTGGTTGAAAGTGTTGATAGTGTGGGTGCCTGGGTGGCTCAGTCAGTTAAGTGGCCAACTTTGGTTTTGGCTGAGGTCATGATCTCACTGTATTGGGGCTCCACACTCAGTGTGGAATCTACATCAGATTCTTTCTCCCTTTCCCTCTTCCTCTCCCCTCTCCCTCCCCCCTGCTCTTCCCTGTTCACAAGTGCTCCCTCTCTCTAAAATAAATAAATAAAATATTTATTTAAAAAAAAGTGTTGGGGCACCTGGGTGGCTAGGTGGTTTAAAGCCTCTGCCTTCGGCTCAGCTCATAATCCCAGGGTCTTGGGATTGAGCCCCATGTCGGGCTCTCTGCTCAGCGGGGAGCCTGCTTCCCTTCCTTTCTCTCTGCCTGCCTCTCTGCCTACTTGTGATCCCTCTCTGTCAAATAAATAAATAAAATCTTAAAAAAATAAAGAAGGCCTTACTAGCTTCTGCTCCCACATGTTTCATGATATAGGTTAGAGCCTCCAATCAGCCAGCACCACCAGAGCATTCTCTGGTGATGGAGATAGATAAGAGATGCACCACCACCACTCCACCCCAATGAAAGAGGATCAAGAGCTGGAGAGAAAAATAACTCGACTGAAGACCTCAGTGGCTGAAGGCTAGAGGAAGACAGCCCTGGAAACAGTCCAGGCAGCTGGAATAGATAGACAGTGTATGACATTTGTATTACACAAGGAGGCCATACCCTAGGAAATTCTCTTTGTTACATGATCACAAAGAATCCAGAAGTGGAATTTTGCAGTTACACTACAACCCATTCTTCAGAGAGCAAAGTTAATTTACACATTCAGACTTGAGGTGCTCTTCCAGCTGTTGAACTATTTTGGAGAGGTTTAAATGAGCTTATGAATATCTGCCGACATGAGCTTGACAAGTTTGAGGCCAGAATAAATGAATATAAGGATCAAAAAGCAAGCAGAAATGAATCTACATTCTAGTCCCTTACGCACTATACAGGGAGAACTGTCCTCTAGGATATTCTCTTCATGATCTTGCAAAACCCAGAAGTAGAAATCTGTGATTACAACATGATCTGTCCTTCAGAAAGGTGTGCTTCTAGCTGTGACCCATTATAGCTATTGGAATCCCCGCAAGAACCTTTGTATTTATGTAATAGAATTCTCTCTTTTATTTAAACTAAAAAAAAAAAGAAGAAAAGAAAAAATAAAATCTTATGATACTCTTATTATGCTCATGGACTGGAAGACCTACTATAGTAATATATTAATTATCTCTAACTTAGACTATAGATTCAATGTAACCCAAATCAAAATCTCAGCAAGTGTATTTAAAACAAAAATGGATAACACAAATTAGCTGCTTATACATTTTATACAGAAATTCAAAAAGCCAAGAATACCCAAGTATACCATTTTAGGGACAGTTTCTATTGATATGTTGTTTTCCTTTGGATGGGCTGTACTTTCCTATTTTTTTGTATGTGTTGTGATATTTCTGTTGAAAACTGACATTTGAATCTAATAATGTGGTAACTCCAGAAATCAGATTCTCCCCCTTTCATGTTTTGCTGTGTTTTTTTTTAATTTTTGCTTTTTTTGTGTTTATGTTTTTATTATTGTAGGCTGCTGCTTTTTTAAAAAAAGATTTTATTTATTTGTTTGATAGAGAGAGAGAGACAGTGAGAGCAGGAACATAAGCAGGGGCAGTGGGAGAGGGAGAAGCAGGCTTCCTGCCAAAGCAGGGAGCCCCATGTAGGGCTCCATCCCAGGACCTTGGGATCATGACCTGAGCCAAAGACAGATGCTTAATGACTGAGCCACCCCGGTGCCCTGTAGGCTGCTTCTATGCTGACGACCAGCCTGAACTGTAAACTTAAAGTCTTCTCAGATTTTTAATGAACATGCATCTTTCCCCTTGTATGAGGAATCACTTCCTAATTTTCCTCATATATGCAGTTGCTCTCAAATGTTATAATATTTAGTGCCTCACTCCCACAAAAGGGGGAAAGAGAAAAATGAAGTCCCCTGGAAGTCACATATCCAGAGGAGGAAGGGTTTACAACAATAAGGAGTAGTGCAACAGCAGTGGCCACCTGATTCTTTGTACCTCTGTGATTAGAACAGCAATCAGCAATTAGGGTACAAATCCCAAATATTTGGAGGACAGTGTCCTTTTTGCCAACCCTGGCTCCTGCAAGCTAAGTGCGGGTTGCTTCAAGAATGATTAGAAATGGATGATGGGTAAATGGTACTGTGCTGAGAGCTAAAATGAACCAAACTAACCACGATTCACCATCCAAGAATTACCCTGGAGGTAACAAGCCTTCAACACACTCTAGAGTTCCAAAACACAGGCATAGCTCAGAGATATTGTAGGTTCATTTCCAGATCACTGCAATAAAGCAAATAGTACAAAGAAATAAATTAAATCAAGTTTTTGGCTTCCCAATGCATAAAAAATATGTTTATACTATACTGTAATCTATTAGGTGTGCAATAGCATTATGTCTTTAAAAAAGTACACACTCTAATTTAAAAATACTTTATTGCTAAAAAATGCCAACATCTGAGCTTTCAGTGAGTTGTAATTTCAGATGAGAGATCCCAATAATAAATAATAATGAAAAAGTTTGAAATATTGTAAGACCTATCAAAATGTGACATAGAGACACAACGTGAGAGCGTGTTACTGGGAAAATATGCCAATAGTCATGCTTGATTCAGGGTTGCCACAAACCTTCTATTTTTAAAAACATAGTACCCACACAACACAATAAAGTGAAACATAATAAAGTGAAATATATCTGTAGTTACACCAGACAGATTCCACCAGTACAACTGTTGTCTAGACAGAACACAGATTCCTGACATTTAGCTACTCTTCAATCATCCAGAATCCTCCCTTCAGGAGTATCTTGAAGAAGAATAAAGCCAGAGGACCTATAGTACCAGACATGAAGCCCTATGTAAAACTATGATAATTAAGAAAGTGTGTTTTCACCCAAGGATAAACAAATACACCAGTGGAAGAGAATAGAAATAGGCTCACATTTATGTGATCACCTGATTTAACTGGAGATCTAATTATAAAAGCAACACAATAGATAGGATATATCACAGAAAAATACTTCCATAATCTTGGAGTAGGCAAAGATTTGAAAACAATACAAAGGAAGTAGTAATCATGAAGGGAAAATTGATGAATTGGACTACATTAAAATTAAACACCTTTGTTCATCCAAAGAGATATTTAAAAGGTAAACCGCAGAGCAGAAAAAGGTTTTCATATATATATGTATATTTGTTATAATATATATACATGTATATGTATATTTGTTAACAACATATATAAGACAAAATCTACAAAGAACAATAAGACAATAGAAAAAAATGGGCACATAACATGAACAGGCACTTTCCCAAGGAGTATATATGAATGGCTAATAAGTGTTTGAAAAGGGGTATTTTTAGTTATCAAATTTAACCAAAATGAAATTAACTGCAAATTTAAACAACAATGAAATACTACTACATAACTGCCAGAATGGCAATATTTAAAAGACTGAAAATGGCAAGGATTGATGAGTTTGAAAACAGCTACAATTTTCATATTGCTGTTAAGAAATATACTTTAGAAAACCATTCAGCAGTATTTACAAAAACTGAACACACATCTACTTTATGACCCAATAATTTCACTTCTTTGTATTTACTCAATAGACATGTGTACATTTTTGTGCACAAAAAGACCTGTGGATGATGGTCAGAGCAGCACTGTTTACATAGCCAAACAACATAAATGTCCATCAGCAATAGAAAAGATAAATAAATTGTGGTGTATTCATGTAATGGAATACTATATAACAATGAAAATAAACAAGTTACAACCACATGTGACAATATGAATGAATTTCATACATGTAATATAAACTACAATATTCAGGAAAGAGTACATACAGTAAGACTCCATTTATATAATGGTCAAAAACAGGAAGAACTAATTAATGATGATAGTAGTCAGGATAATTGCTGATTCTGGGCATGGGAGGGTGCATGAGGAGGTTTTCAAGAATGATGTTGTTTTATTTTCATCTGAGTGTTGATGAAATTGGTGTATTCACTTTGTGAAAATCCATTTGCACTTTAAAAAATATTTAGGCTACTTTGAGTATATGTTATTTTGTTTACCACAGTTAGGTTCTACATAAAAACACATCTATGTACAGATAATCACATAAAGATAGAAAATGATTTTAAGTGCTATACTAAATTTACAAGCTTATAAACAAAATGCTAATTAAATAACAACATCCACAATACAAAAAATCAAACAACACTATAAAAGACACCTTTAAATCATATTTTTATGTCTGTATATTATAAATTTCCCTTCTTTAGGATTCACCCCTTAGTTCCTTGTTATTTCATGTTGAACAAAATCATTAAAATATATGTCAGCTCTTATACACCTGAAGAAATACAACCAACCTTCCTAGATATAAGGAAAAAATATATAATGTGCCAAAGACTCCTTGGCTTTCCTTTTTGAAGACATGAACTTTAAGCATACAAAAAAAAAGCCTGGCCTAGACTAATTATCTAGGTTAGCTTGGTTAGAAACTAATCTTTTTTTACCTTTGAACTGAACATTATTGTTTTGAATTTTTAACTAAAACAAATAAAGGAGACTCTCAAAGATACATAATTTAAAATGTTTCAAGAACGGGAAGAATCATTCTTCATTTATGAGTTGCTTTTTAATAAATAAATGGTTACTACAAGATCCATGAAATTATCTTACCTCCAACACTACTTCACGTTAGCCAAGTCATTTACCCCTAAGTTTCATCATGTATAAAACACAGAAATTGGATCAGGTCCCATTTAGCCTTAGCATTCTAAGTATAACACAAATGTTGACAAAGGTAAGGTTCCTGCTACAGTGAACTGGATATTTTAGCTAATATTAACTCCTAACTCATTAGAATACACAAAAAGATTTTGTTCACTAATTGTCCTTAAATATGTATCACTCATAACCTCGAAGTCATAATTACTAATTTATGATGCCAATTTAGTGATACTAATTTTGAAAGTGTCTCTTCTTTATTTTAATATTTAAGATTATTAATTAATGTTAAGATTATCAAGTGGTTGTTTTACAGCTAGAACATATAATTGTGCTAAAATTTAGTATCTTAACTGTCTGAAAGACTGCATGGAAATCACAGAGCCTCTTTTTCCATTGTGTTTTTAGAGAGAAACAACACAAATAATATTCACAGAGGAATGCTAGGTTTCTCATATATCCCTGATAATATTGATAAGAAGTTCACAGTATACTTGGTAAGAAACAGAATGGCAGAAGGAAAAAAAATCAGTGATGCAATCAAAAGACTTCTAAGAAATGCTATGTTATTTTCAAACATGTCACCAGTCTGTACAAGTTATTGTCAGGAACTGGTCTATCTCTATAACAAGTGGCAACATTAAAAGAACATGTTATTGTTCAAACTGGGAGATTAACAAGGTAAGAGAATTCAAGGTGGCAGGTATATGAAGGGCAAACTTCTATCAAAAGTAAACAAAATGTCTCAGAAGGGGCTCTGATCCACTGGAATGTGGATTTACTTGTAAATCCACAGAATGATAGATTAATTACTCAGTTTTCTCTCTAGTTAGAATGTCTACATTAATGCAGTGTACTCATCTCCCCCAAGGGTATGGGGACCAACATTAGATAATTAAGCAAAAGCAATATGCTAAAGAAACTGAAATTGTATGAATACCCACATTTTTCAGCCCAAAATATTTCTGGTGTTAATATTAGAATGAACTAAAAAATTCTGAGAGAATAAAATATTTAGAGTTGAAAATATCTTTGTGGCAAATACCTAGGTAAGCAAAGTGCCTCACCCAAGGTCATATAGGCAAGAAAGTGAAAAAAACAAGAATAGAACCTGTTACTAATAATAGGCACTGCTCAGTAGGTTTGACCTCTAAGTGGTCAGTAGGCAACAGACAAATAGACAAAAGAGAGACACATTTAGTACTGAAGATACTTTGTATTATTATATAAAGGCAGGCAAAGTCATATAATAAACCCTATCCAAAGGAGTAGCACACAAAAATGTATATACATATAAAAAGCTATAAAAGGGTATGTTTATACATATAAACACATATGCATATATATACCTTTATATAAAATATATTTTATTTATGTACCTATACCCTTATATACACACACCAATTTATATGTATATACCAATATGTAAACACCCATATGTGTATCTATATATGAAGATATCTATATGTGTGTGTACATAAATACATATATATACATATATACACACATATATATATAAAACACATCTCATAAAAAGCACAATAGGGTCAATTGCCAAGAAAGGCAAAAGAGGTAACCTTCTGATATCTCTTTTCAGACATCTAAGGATCTTGTCTCATAGAAGATTGACATTGTTATAGCACTGTTTACTTAGGGCTGGAAAATGTTCCCAGATGCATCCAAGTAGTTCTTGCTTCTCTAGGTCAAAGATATCACTGAGATCCTTACATGGTTTCCACAGTACTAGAAGACATAATAATAGATAACTCCCAAATTACATAAATTCTGTATAGCCAAGAGTGGGGTAATAAAGAATTCCAGCTCTAACTAAATTATTAAATACACATCACAAAAGGAGACTAAACGTGTTCTAAAACAACAAAAAAAGTATAGGAAATCATGCTAATGATTTAAAAAATCATTAGGACATCACCCAGATGTAAAAGTATATTAAGGAGAATGGAGAGGAATGAAAAGCACACCAAAGTAGGCTTGGAATGTCTGCTGACCCAGACTTCTGTGTCTTATGCCAATTGCCTATTAGAACTCTTCCCAATTCTTTTTGAATATTCCCTTTAAAACCTGCTGAGCAGAATTCATTTTCTCACTCTTAACCTTGTGCTCTTTATGCTTTATCTTACTGTCCTTTTCCCTTTGTCCATTGAAGATTAATATTAATCAAGGCTAAATTGTTCTGCTGTTTAAAACGTTAAAAACACAAATAATTCAGTGGAAGACAGGTAATTAAAGATTTTTTTGAATTGTCAGGATAATTGCCTCAATAATCCCCTCCATTAAAATACATAGGCTTCACCTTAGTAAAACTGTATCCTATTATTAAATCCTTTACTATAAGCCACAGTACAGTGGTCCATCCTAAATCTCCCAGCCTTCTTGGCAAGTGACACACCATAACTCAAACTAGCTTAAGCAAAATCAGTTAAAAGAGCGGCTCAAGTAGTTAGGCAATTTAGAGGTATATCTAGCTATACGTATAGCTAGATCCAGAGGATACAAAAGATAAGCAGAACACTCTCTTTTTCCATTTCCATTTTTCTGATACCACAGTATTCTCGGGGAAGCTCTAACCATACTGTAGCAAATATGAACAACAGAAACTTCCCACTTACAACCTTTTAGCTTAGCAACCCTAGTGGAGAGAAACCACCTCTTCCCAGAAGTTCCACCAAAATGCTCTAAGACTGATGTTCCCTCATCATGACCTGGTTTGGATCATACATTCATCCTTGCCATAGCAAATCAGTTTTTTCCTTGGTCCAATCTGAGTTTTTATGCTCTTTAGAGTCACAAGGCAGACTCAGGCCCTTCTAAACTATACAGACTGACACTCAAACTATACAGACAGATTGGAAGGGAGGAGTTGTCTCCTGAAAAAAACAGACAAACAAACAAACAAACAAAGCTGGTTCTCTTGCCTAAAGAGAGAATAGATGCTGGTCACAGAGGCAAGAAATAGAAATGTCCATTACAGGATATATACTCAAGGAAAGACGTAAGTACCTCATGAAAACACATATGATACGATGGCATATCCCCAAAGATAGTATTTAAAGATACTTACTTTGCCTTATGGATGATCATTACTCTAACTTTTAGTACCTTACAAATAAAGATCATCTTCTGAAAGACTATGAATTTGATATGCCAATTGGAAATTATAAAATGTTACTTATTTTTCATCCCAGGAACTAGAAAATCAGAACAATTTCAAATTTAACTTCAAAGGACTGTATAATTTTTTCTTCTTTAAAGATTTATTTATTTTAGAGAGAGAAAGAGAGGGCAGGGAGTAGGGATAGAGAAGGAGTGAGACTCTCAAGCAGACTCCCTGCTGAGGCCCGAGCTCAATGCAGAGCTCCATCTCAGGACACCAAGATCATGACCTGAGCCGAAATCAAGAGCCGGTCACTCCACTGACTGAGCCACCCAGGTGCCCTAGGACTATCTAACTTTTTAATTAAATAATTCTTCATAGCTAATCATTTATGCAATCAGCCATTTTTAAAAATGAACTGGCTTATATGGTTTCAGTGTTACACTTAAATGACATCTATAGTTTTTTTTTAATGACTATTTACAGAGATCTTGAACTTCATGTAAAATCTGCTGCCATAGTAATCTCGGCAAATAATTAGCTCCTCAGGGAAAAATCCAACTCTTCATAACTTCCAGTTGAAACAGAAAATAGCCTTCAGCTTTCTTCCTAAATTATGATACATTTAGTATTTATACATTGCTGCCTACTACATTTGTAAGGAAAACTAAAATTTTTTTCTGACAAATGTTTCCAGATATTGTAACCACCTCTTCAAAATATTTAAAGATGAAAATAAATTTAATTTTAAATAATCTATTAATGGGTTTAGGAAAATTAATTACCACAGAGTTTACAGCCTTGTAAATTATTTTTAAAATGAAAAGTCAGATCTGGTCTTACCACTCCATTTTACAATCCCCTGTGGCTAGAAACAGACAAATTATATGCAATGAATGTTATTTTGGTTTACTTGGGGCAAGTGACTATTTTCAAGCTAAAGGTATTAAATGTATCTCTCAATAGTTCATAAATAATAATATGAAGTAAATACTGAATTATAATGCAAATATATTTTATCATTTATATGTCGTTTTATCCTAAAAGGTTTTTAAAGCAACTTAAAAGATCTAAAAATAGAACAAAATGAACAAAGACAAAGCAAAAGAAAAATAGGTGTATAGAAGCAAACTGAAAGCAAGAATAGTTTGTACTCAATACACGTACCATGAAGTTCACTTATAAACTGGATATTAATCTACGTACTTTACTTTCAAAACCACTAAAAAGAATAATTCTAGATTATCCTGATACAAAATAAAAATATTGTTCATTAAGTTGTATATGAATGCAAACATTAAAACCTGGCAAACTAAGTACATATTATATTATACATCAAGAAGTATATATTAGGGGGTAGATAGATATAGATAAGAAAGTAAGAGAAAAAGGGGGGCACCTGGGTGGCTCAGTTGCTTAAGTACCTGTCTTTGGCTCAGATCATGATTCTGGGTTCCTGAGATGGAAAATTGCACTGGGCTCCCTGCTCAGCTGGGAGCCTGCTTCTTCCTCACCCTCTATCCCTCACCAGCTTGTGCTCTCTCTCTTGTTCTCTCTCAAATAAATAAATTAATAAATCCTTTTTATTGTTTTATTATTTTTTAAAAGAGTTTAATTATTTGACAGAGAGAGCATAAGCAGATAGAGTATCAGGCAGAGGGAGAGGGAGCAGCAGGCTCCCTGATGAGCAAGGAGCCAGATGCAGGGCTCAATCCCAGAACCCAGGATCATGACCTGAGCCAATGGCAGTTGCCCAACCAACTGAGCCACGCAGGTGCCCCAATACATCTTTTTAAAAAGAAAGAAGGGAAGGAAGGAAGGAAGGAAGGACGGACATATGTTAATATTTATATCTTACTTTTTTTTCAAGAAAGAAATTTTGAGAGAAAATATTTGAGAGAAAGAGAGAGCAAGTGGGGAGAAGGGGCAGAGGGAGAAGGAGAAGCAGATTCCCCACAGAGCAGGGAGCCCAATGCAGGGCTTGATCCCAGAACTCTGGGACGATGATCTGTACCAAAGGCAGATGCTTAACCGACTGAGTCACCCAGGCACCACTTTATATCTTATTTTTACTATATGTAGGTAAAAATATTGCAAGGCTCTCCTCCAAATTATTTTTTATGACTCTCAGTACTATGGCTAGAAAGAAAATGAGGCACATTATGTTGAAATAACCCAAAGGGTCAAGGTCTAGAGATCTACATGTTGTGTGCTGAGATTCTAAATTTTCAACATCAAGAGCATTGGACATCATGGATGATGGTGTTTTAGGCATAATCATGATAAAGTCTTTCTGTTTGGGATAGACTAGTCTCCTACAAAGTAGATTGTCTCTTATACAAGCTCAATAGAACCTTACTACAGGTTGGCTAGAAGAGCAAGCTCTGGCAAGAATGGTTCAACATTCAAAAATCAATTAATATAATCTATTGTATCAGTAGGCTAAAAAAAGAAAAATCACACAGTCATATCCACAGATGAAGAAAAAGTATTTTACACAATCCAAAACCCATTCATGATAAAAACCTTCAGTAAACTAGGAATAGAGAGGAACTTCCCCAACTTGATAAAGAAGGTCTTTAAAATCCTACAGCTAACATCATACTTAATGGTGAGAAATTCAAAGTTTTCCAACTAAGATCAGGTACAAGGCAAGGATGTCTCATTCACTACTCCTTTTCAACATTGTCCTGTAAGTTATAATTGAAATGTTAAAACACAAAAGAACATAAAGATACATAGACTTGGAAGGAAGAATTAAAACTATCTTTGTTTGCAGATGACATGATCATTTATAAAGAAAATCTGAAAACCTGGATAAAAAGACTCTGAAAGCTTATAATTTATAATAGCAAAGTAGCAGGATACAAAGTTAATATACAGAAATTAATGCTTCTCTATATCTCAGCAATGAACAAGTGGAATTCGAAATTAAAAATACAATACCAATTATATTAGCACCCAAAAAATGAAAAACTCAGGTACAAATTGAACATAATATGTATAAGATCTATGAGGAAGACTATAAAACTTTGATAAAAGAAAAACTAAAGAAATGGAGAGACAGTCCATGTTAATGGATGGGAAGATAATATTGTCAAGGTGTCAGTTCTTTCCAAATTAATGTACAGATTCATTGCAATACCAAGCAAAATCTCAGTAAGTTATTTTGTGGATATTGGCAAACTCATTCTAAAGTTTAAATGAAGAGGCAAAAGACACAGGATAGCCAATACAATGTTGAAAGAGAATAACAAAGGTGGAAGACTGACATCCTCCAACTTCAAGATTTACTGTAAAGCAATAGTAATAGACACAGTGTAGTATTAATGAAAGAATAAACAAATAGATCAATGAACCAGAATCAAGAGCTCAGAAACAAACCCACATAAATGTAGTCAATTGATCTCAACAAAAAAGCAAAAGTAATACAAGGGAGAAAAGAAAGTCTTTTCAACAAATGGTGCATTAACTGAACATCACATATTTAAAAAACAAACCTGGACGTATATCTTACACCCTTCACAAAAATTGACTGAAAATGGATTACTGACCTAAATGTAAAATGCAAAATAATAAAACTCCTAGTAGATAGCATAGTGGAAAACCTAGATGATCTTGGGTATGGCAATGACTTTTATATAATATCCAAGTCATGATCCATGAGAGAAAGAACTGACAAACTGGACTTCATTTAAAATGAAATATTTATGCTCTGTAAAAGACAATAGTTAACAATAAGAAGACAAGCCGCAGGCAGGGAGAAAATATTTGAAAAGATATATGTAAAGGATTGGTATCTAAAATATACCAAGAATTCTTAAAACTCAACTATTTAAAAAAACAGTACAATTAAAAAATGGGCTAAAGACCTTGACACCTCACCAAAAAAGATGAACAGATGGAAAATAGTATATGAAAAGATGTTCCACATATGTCATCAGGAAATTGCAAATTAAAACAACCATAAGATTACTACACACCTGTTAGACTAACCAGAAATTTGGAACACTGACAGCACCAAATACTGGTAATGATGTGGAGCACAGAAATTCTCACTTACTGCTGGTGAGAATGTAAAATGACACAGCCAGCTTGGAAAACATTTTGGTGGTTACTTATATATAAGGATACACACACACACACACACACACACACATACACACACACTTCCATATACTTAGATATATATATATTTATATATAAGAAAATACAAATATACTCTTACCATATAATCCAAAAATCATGCTCTTTGTTATATACCCTAAGAGTTGAAAACTTAAGTCTACATAAAAACCAGCTATTTATGGTAGCTTTACTTATAATGGCAAAACTCAGGAGCAATCAAGAAGTCCTTCAGTAAGTGAATGGATAAATAAACTGTGGTACACCTAGACGAAGGACTATTATTCAGTATTAATAAGAAATTATCTAATCAAACCATGGAAAGACATGAAGGGAACGTAAATGCATACTACTGCATGGAAGAAGGAAATCTTATATGATTCCAACTATATGACATTCTGGAAAAGGCAAAACTATGGAAACAGTAAAAAGATCAATAGTTTCCAGGGGTTGGGGACAGAAGAGGGATGAACAGACCAAGCACAGAGCATTTTTAAAGCAGTGAAAATACTCTGTATGATACTATAATGGTGGATGTCATTATACATACAAATATGTCATTATACATTTGTTAAAACCCATAAAATATACAACATCAAGAGTGGATCTTAATGTAAACCACAGGCTTTAGGTAAGCATGAAATGTCAATGTAGATTCATCAATTGTAACAAATGTATCACTCTGGTGGGGGTTATTAGTAAGAGAGGAAGCTATACATGTAAGGTAGCACAGGGTATATAAGAAATCTCTATACTTCCCTCTAAGTTTTGCTGTGAACCTTAAACTGATCTAAAAAGAAAAAAAGCAATCTCTGTAAACACTTAGAATATAATCTCATTGTACCACTTACTGTCTGATGGTAAACAAGTATCTTAAAATGTCTTACTTTCTCATCTTATAATAAGGGTAATAATAGAACTTACTGAATGGAGTTGTTTCGAGAACTAAATAAGAAATGGAAAGTGCTCTGCACAGTGGCACTATGATTATATCCACCACCATTTTGATTTCCACTTTCATCATCACCTTTATCATCCTTATTAGTTTCTGCAAAATCTTTATTTCCAAATAAAACCAGTGGAACTTATAACTCAGTCTCTCCAATATGGTACTCCTTGAGCATCAATATCAAGGGCATCATTCCTACCTCGAGTACAAATATGCATTTTATGTCTCTCTTTGAGAAATGTCCATATGTAAAGGACTATGTTAGTGCCAGTCAAAACCATTAAGGCATTTTCAATAGAAACAGAACAAAATGAGAGCTAAATCAATTGTTTTTATATACATTTCAAAGTCATCAATGCAAAGTCATTAATACTGGGATTTGTTATAAGTTCACTATTTTATTGACTCTAATCAATTCAAGGTAGAGTGATTTTGTATTTGTTTTACTACAGACCTTCTTCAGCATAAGCTAACACATAGTATAAGTAGGCTGAAATGGTTTGCTCTAAATAGCTATTTTTACATGGGAGGACAAGGTCCAGTAAAAACCAGAAGTATGAAACACCAGACATAACCGAAAAGGCAGGTCAGGATCAGATCCAAAGAAGTAAAGTCCTGGAGGCATCCAAAGTCCACTGATAGATAGATGGGGGACACAAGGAGGCCACAGATACCAAAAGTGACAGAAGCATAAAATTATTGCTAAGAGGATGAAAGAATCACAAGCACAATTTTTTTTTAAAAAGTAAAGGAAATTAAAGATAGGAATGGGGGCACCTCGATTGTGCAACTGGTTAAGGGTCGACTCTTGATTTTGGCTCAGGGCTCAGGTTGCAATCTCAGGGTCGTGGAATCAAGCCCCATGTCAAGCTCTGCATTCAGCATGAAATTTCCTTAAGTTTATCTCTCCCTCTCCCCGCTGCCCCTCTCTCCACTAATAAACAAATCTTAGGGGGGAAAAAGAAACAGAATAATTCCAACATATCATTCAAGTGGCTAAATTTTTAGAAAGCTAACACAACTTGTTCTTCAGTTTCCTTTTTGATAACCCACTTGACTACTTCCAGATTCAAGATTAGTTGGACCATCATACACAAAAGTCAACTCAAAATGGGTTACAGCTTAAATTTACGACCTAAACCATAAAACTAGAGGACAATATAGAAGGCAAGCTCCTTTACATTGGTCTTGGTGATATTTTTTAAATTTGACATCAAAAGCAAAAGCAACAAAAGCAAAAATAAACAAGTGGGATTACATCAAACTAAAAAGCTTCTGCACAGTGAAGGAAACCAAAATGAAAAGGTAACCCAGGGGACAGGAGAAAATATTTGTAAATCATATATCTGATAAGGGGTTAATATCCAAAAATGTATAAAGAATCCACATTATTCAATAATGGGACGCCTGGGTGGCTCAGTTGGTTGGACGACTACCTTCGGCTCAGGTCATGATCCCGGAGACCCGGGATCGAGTCCTACATCGGGCTCCCGGCTCCATGGGGAGTCTGCTTCTCCCTCTGACCTTCTCCTCGCTCATGCTCTCTCACTGCCTCTCTCTCAAATAAATAAATAAAATCTTTAAAAAAAAAAAGAATCCACATTATTCAATAGTAAAAAAAGACAAAAACAAATAACAAATCCGATTTAAAAAACAGGCAGAAGACCCAAGAGTTTTCAAAAGAAGATACGAAAATAACGAATAACGAAGAGGTATATCAAAAGGTGCTTAACACAACTAATCATCAGGGAAATGCAATTCAAAACCACCTCACACTTGTTAGAGTGGCAGTTATCAAAAAGAGAGAACAAGTATTGGTACAGATGTGGAGAAGGGGGAACTCTTGTGCAAGGCTTAGAATGTAAACTATTGCAGCCAGTACGGAAAATGGCATGGAGATTCTCCTCCAAAAAAATTAAAAATAGAACTACCATAAAATCCAATAATCCCACTTCTGAGTATATATCCCTAAAGTAAATGAAGACAACATCTCAAACAAATAACTGTACTCCAGTGTCCACTGCAGCATTATTCACAATAGCCAAAATATGGAAACAATCTAAATGTATGTCAGTGTATGACTGGATAAAGAAGATGTAGTATATATGTGCAATACAATATTATTCAGCTACAAGAAAAAAGGGAATCCTGCTATTTGCAACAACATGGATGGAACTTGAGAGCATTATGCTAAGTGAAATAAGCCAGACAGAGAAAAACAAATAATCTATTGTATCACATATCTGTGGAATTTAAATAAAAAGCCAACCAAAAAATTAATTTACTCATCTTTCTGCAAATAGCCTAAAATATGTTTTACAACAGCCACAATCAACAACAACCAAAAGAACAGGATCTTAAAATCAGGCACAGGAAAAAATCCTGGGTATCTGGTATGAGCAGAGCATGTAATAAGGTAGTTTCTAAGCAGTCAGCACTTGGAAAAGAATCACTGAAAATGCTAAGTCAAGAGTTTGGTAGAATTCTTATGATCTTTCTCAATCCATGGACCTTTAAGTCCCCTCCCCCATATCTCTTTCCTAAAAGATTACTATCCCTCAAGTGTTCCTTGAGGGATAGTAGGGACCACCACAGTTTGGTGTTAAACATATTTAGGCTGGACTCCCAATTCATCCATTGAAAGAGTAAGTTATTTAGCCTTTTTAAATTCTGGTATTAATTAGAGTAAAATGGGGATTATATCATCCATCCCAACAAGCTGTTATAGAAATAAAAAGAGACAGTGTTGCAAAACACTTAGCTATAAGCCTGGATATCAGTGCTTCAACATCGTCATCTGCAAAATGAGGTTGAATTAAAAGTGGTAGGTGACAGGTGGTACCTACACTTGTGGTTCAACAGAGAGGTTGAATCACTATGTTGTATACCAGAAACTAATGTAACAATGTGTGTCAACTGTACTGGAAAAGGAAGGAGGAGGAGGAGGAAGAGGAGGAGAAGGTGGAAGAGCAGTGGGGAGAGAAGAAGAGGTAAATCTTCTTGAAGGTATCCTCCTTCTGCTGTGAAATTCCAGGGCTGCCCAAGTATCCCAAGGAAGTAATAGTATCCCAAATTAGGAATTTTCCCATTAATTCGTCTTTGAGCTTAATAGCCTAACATTAAATTTCCTTCCTGTGCCCTCTAGTTTGCATCACTAATCTTTCAAATGATCACGAAGAACATATAAGGTGATCCCAACCCTAAGGAAGACAATTTAATCGTGCGGCATAATAAAAAACTTTTGTTCTAGGCAGAACTTGAATTAAATTCTGACTCTGCCAAATTGGTTACATAATCTTAAACAAGTTATTTAAGCTGGTTAAGAATTTGTTTTCTTCTTTTTTTTTTTGATATAAACATATTAAGTATTATTAGCCCCAGGTGTACAGGTCTGTGAATCGCCAGGTTTACAAACTTCACAGCACTCACCATAGCACATAACCTCCCCAATGTCCATCACCCCACCCCCCTCCCGCGACCCACCTCCCCCCAGCACCCTCAGTTTGTTTTGTGAGATTAAAAGTCACTTATGGTTTGTCTCCCTCCCGATCCCATCTTGTTTCATTTATTCTTTTCCTGCCCACCAAACCCCCAATGTTGCACCTCCACTTCCTCATATCAGGGAGATCATATGATAGTTGTCTTTCTCCAATTGACTTATTTCACGAAGCATGATACCCTCTAGTTCCATCCACATCGACGCATGTGGCAAGATTTCATTTCTTTTGATGGCTGCATAGTATTCCATTGTGTATATATACCACCTCTTCTTTATCCATTCATCTGTTGATGGACATCTAGGTTCTTTCCATAGTTTGGCTATTGTGGACATTGCTGCTATAAACATTCGGGTGCACGTGCGCCTTTGAATCACTACGTTTGTATCTTTAGGGTAAATACCCAGTAGTGCGAATGCTGGGTCATAGGGTACCTGTATTTTCAACTTTCTGAGGAACCTCCATGGTGTTTTCCAGAGCGGTTGCACCAGCTTGCATTCCCACCAACAGTGTAGGAGGGTTCACCTTTCTCCACATCCTCGCCAGCATCTGTCATTTCCTGACTTGTTAATTTTAGCCATTCTGACTGGTGTGAGGTGGTATTTCATTGTGGTTTTGATTTGTATTTCCCTGATGCCAAGTGATGTGGAGCACTTTTTCATGTGTCTGTTGGCCATCTGGATGTCTTCTTTGCAGAAATGTCTGTTCATGTCCTCTGCCCATTTCTTGATTGGATTATTTGTTCTTTGGGTGTTGAGTTGGCTAAGCTCTTTATTGATTTTGGATACTAGCCCTTTATCTGATATGTCATTTGCAAAGATCTTCTTCCATTCTGTCAGTTGTCTTTTGGTTTTGTTCACTGTTTCCTTTGCTGTGCAAGAGCTTTTGATCTTGTTGAAATCCCAATAGTTCATTTTTGCCCTTGCTTCCCTTGCCTTTGGCGATGTTCCTAGGAAGATGTTGCTGCAGCTGAGGTCAAAGAGGTTGCTGCCTGTGTTCTCCTCAAGGATTTTGATGGATTCCTTTCTGACATTGAGGTCCTTTATCCATTTTGAGTCTATTTTCCTGTGTGGTGTAAGGATATGGTCCAATTTCATTCTTCTGCA
>PISX010010345.1:39421-70924 GCA_004024625.1 Mellivora capensis
CTGAGGCTAGGACTTCTAGTACTATGTTGAATAGCAGTGGTGATAATGGACATCCCTGCCGTGTTCCTGACCTTAACGGAAAAGCTTTCAGTTTTTCTCCATTGAGAATGATATTTGCGGTGGGTTTTTCATAGATGGCTTTGATAATATTGAGGTATGTGCCCTCTATCCCTACACTTTGAAGAGTTTTGATCAGGAAAGGATGCTGTACTTTGTCAAATGCTTTTTCAGCATCTATTGAGAGTATCATGTGGTTCTTGTATTTTATTTTATTAATGTGTTGTATCACATTGATTGATTTGCAGATGTTGAACCAAACTTGCAACCCAGGAATAAATCCCACTTGGTCGTGTTGAATAATCCTTTCAATGTACTTTTGAATCCTATTGGCTACTATTTTGGTGAGAATTTTCGCATCTGTATTCATCAAGGATATTGGTCTGTAATTTTCTTTTTTGATGAGACCCTTTTCTGGTTTGGAGATCAATGTGATGCTGGCTTCATAAAAAGAATTTGGAACTTTTCCTTCTATTTCTATTTTTTTGAACCGTTTCAGGAGAATAGGTACTAATTCTTTTTTTTAAATGTTTGGTAGCATTCCCTTGGAAAGACGTCTGGCCCTGGGCTTTTGTTTGTTGGGAAATTTTTGATGCCTGCTTCAATCTCCTTACTGGTTATGGGTATGTTCAGGTTTTCTATTTCTTCCTGGTTCAGTTGTGGTAGTTCATATGTCTCTAGGAATGCATCCATTTCTTCCAGAGTGTCAAATTTGTTGGCATAGAGTGGCTCACAGTATGTTCTTATAATTGTTTGTATTTCTTTGGTGTTGATTGTGATCTCTCCTCTTTCATTCATGATTTTATTTTTTGGGGTCCTTGCTCTTTTCTTTTTGATAAGTCTGGCCAGGGGGTTATCAATCTCATTAATTCTTTCAAAGAACCTGCTCCTAGTTTCATTGATTTGTTCTATTGTTTTTTTGGTTTCTATTTCATTGATTTCTGCTCTGATCTTTATGATTTCTCTTCTCCTCCTGGGTTTAGACTTTCTTTGTTGTTATTTCTCTATCTCCTTTAGGTGTAGGTTTAGGTTGTGTATTTGAGACCTTTCTTGTTTCTTGAGAAAGGCTTGTACTGCTATATATTTTCCTCTCAGGACTGCCTTTGCTGTGTCCCACAGATTTTGAACCGTTATGTTTTCATTCTCACTTGTTTCTATGAATTCTTTGATTTTCAATTCTTCTTTAATTTCCTGGTTGACCCATTCATTCTTTAGAAGGATGCTGTTTAGTCTCCATGTATTTGGGTTCTTTCCAAATTTCCTCTTGTGATTGAGTTCTAGCTTCAGAGCATTGTGGTCTGAAAATATGCAGGGAATGATCCCAATCTTTTGATACTGGCTGAGAACTGATTTATGACCCAGGAAGTGATCTATTCTGGAGAATGTTCCATGTGCACTAGATAAGAATGTGTATTCTGTTGCTTTGGAATGAAATGTTCTGAATATATCTGTGATGTCCATCTGGTCCAGTGTGTCATTTAAGGCCTTTATTTCCTTGTTGATCTTTTGCTTGGATGATCTGTCCATTTCAGTGAGGGGAGTGTTAAAGTCGCCTACTATTATTGTATTGTTGTTGATGTGTTTCTTTGATTTTGTTATTAATTGGTTTATATAGTTGGCTGCTCCCACGTTAGGGGCATAGATATTTAAAATTGTTAGTTCTTCTTGTTGGACAGACCCTTTGACTATGATATAGTGTCCTTCCTCATCTCTTATTATAGTCTTTGTCTCAAAATCTAATTGATCTGATGTCCATTAGCATGGTAAATTGTTTTCCACCCCCTCACTTTAAATCTGGAGGTGTCTTTGGGTCTAAAATGAGTTTCTTGTAGGCAACGTATTGATGGGTTTGGTTTTTTATCCATTCTTTTGTGTCTTTTGATTGGGGCATTTAGTCCGTTTACATTGAGGGTAACTATTAAGAGATAAGAATTTAGTGCCATTGTATTGCCTGTAAGGTGACTGTTACTATATATTGTCTCTGTTCCTTTCTGATCTACTATTTTGGGGCTCTCTCTTTGCTTAGAGGACCCCCTTTCAATATTTCCTGTAGAGCTGGTTTGGTGTTTGCAAATTCTCTCAGTTTTTGTTTGTCCTGGAAGCTTTTTATCTCTCCTTCTATTTTCAATGATAGCTAGCTGGATATAGTATTCTTGGCTGCATGTTTTTCTCATTCAGTGCTCTGAATATATCATGCCAGTTCTTTCTGGCCTGCCAGGTCTCTGTGGATAAGCCCACTGCTAACATTTGTACCATTGTATGTTACAGAGTTCTTTTCCTGGGCTGCTTTCAGGATTTTCTCTTTGTCACTAAGACTTGTAAATTTTACTATTAGGTGATGGCGTGTGGACCTATTCTTACTGATTTTGAGGGGGTTCTCCGTACCTCCTGGATTTTGATGCTTGTTTCCTTTGCCATATTAGGGAAATTCTCTACAATAATTCTCTCCAATATACCTTCTGCTCTCCTCTCTCTTTTTTCTTCTTCTGGAATCCCAATTATTCTAATGTTGTTTCATCTTATGGTGTCACTTATCTCTCAAGTTCTCCCCTCGTGGTCCAGTAGCTGTTTGTCCCTCTTTTGCTCAGCTTCTTTATTCTCTGTCATTTGGTCTTCTATATCACTAATTCTTTCTTCTGCCTCATTTATCCTAGCAGTAAGCACCTCTATTTTTTATTGCATGTCATTAATAGCTTTTTTTATTTTAACTCGGTTAGATTTTAGTTCTTTTATTTCTCCAGAAAGGGCTTTTATCTCTCCAGAGAGGGTTTCTCTAATATCTTCCATGCCTTTTTCGAGCCTGGCTAGAACCTTGAGAATCGTCATTCTGAACTCTAATCTGACATATTACCAATGTCTGTATTGATTAGGTCCCTAGCCTTCAGTACTGCCTCTTGTTCTTTTTTTTTTTTGTGGTGATTTTTTCCGCCTTGTCATTTTTTCCAGATAAGAGCATATGAAGGGGCAAATAAAATACTAAAAGGGTGGCAAAGACCCCAGGAAAATGTGCTTTAACCAAATCAGAAGAGACCCCAAATCCTTGGGGGGAGAAGGGGGATAAAAAGACATTCTGAAAAAAAAAAAAAAAACATAAAAAAAGAAAACAAATAAAGAAAAAATATAAAAAAGAAAAAAAAATATATATATATTAGACTGGTGACTAGAACAGGGTCACCCACTTAATTTGGGGGGTATTTTGGTCTATTGAAAGAAATTACCTCCCAAAATTTTAAAGAATGAAAAATGTATATTAGGGTAAACACAATGAAGGGATGGAATATGCCTATAAAGATGAAAAAAAAAATTTTTGTTTTTCATTTCTAAACAAGGAGTTGATAAAGTAAGTTGGTTGGGAGAATAAAGAAAAATAAAGTGGAGAGAATTTTCTCGGGCTGGAGACTAGAACAAGCCCAGAGCTAGATTTAGGGTATATTTTGATCTATTAGAAGAATTTGTACCCCAAATTTTTTAGAAGAAAAAACCCTATGTGTATACAAAACATAAAGTTAAATACTATGATGGATAAACTATGACTATAATAATGAAGCTTCAAAAAAGATTATTATTATTTTTGAAAAGTTAAGATAAACTAGTTAAGATAAACTAGTTAAAAAAGAAAAGGGGAAAAGTTAAAAAAAATTTAGCAGAAGAAAAAAAAATTAAATTAAAAAAAATTAAATTAACTGCAAGACTAAAGAATCATGGGGAGAAAGCCATGAGTTCCGCGCTTTGCTTTCTCCTCCTCTGGAATTCCACTGTTCTCCTTGGTTAGTGAACTTGGTCTTGGCTAGAATTCTTGTTGATCTTCTGGGGGAGGGGCCTGTTGTAGTGATTCTCAAGTCTTTGCCTGAGGCAGAGCTGCACCGCCCTTACCAGGGGCTGGGCTATGTAATCCGCTCGGTTTCGCTTTCGGGAGTTTTTGTTCCCTGAACGCTTTCCATAGAGTCCGGAGGACGGGAATGAAAATGGCGGCCTCCTAGTCTCCGGCCCGGAAGAGCTGAAAGCTCAGGGCCCCACTCCCCAGTGCACCCTCAGAGAAAAGCGCCCAATCACTCCCAGCTCCCTCGCCTCTGGCCGCGCTCCGAGCTCACCCAGCCTGTGACTGGTTCAAGGTAACCCCGAGCTGAGAGCTCACTCCTTGGCTCCGTCTCTGTAGCCGGCTTCCCCGCTCTAATACCTGCAAACTCTGCGACACTCAGACACCCCGATCCTTCTGTGACCCTGCGGAACCTGGGGCCACGCTGACCCCGCATGGGTTTCACCCCGGTTTAGCCTCTGGAGCGATGTCCCTCAGTGGAGCAGACTTTTAAAAGTCCCAATTTAGTGCTCCATTGCCCCGCCACTTGCTGGGAGCCGGCCCCTCCTCCCATGGTCTATCTTCCCGTCACTTCGGACTCACTTCTCCGTCAGTCCTACCTTTCAGAACGTGGTCGATTTTCTGTTTCTAGAATTGCTGTTCTTCTTCTCTTGGATCTCCCATTGGATTTGTGGGTATTTGCAATAGATTGATAAGCTATCTAGCTGATCTCCTGCTACCTGATGTAGTCTCAGCCTGCTACTTCTCCACCATCTTGACTCCTCCTCCAAGAATTTGCTTTCTTTTCTGAGAAATGAGGCTAAGGTGCTAGCATGTGAAAACTTGAATTAATGAATCTATCAGGCACTCAGTATTATACAGTTATTTTATCTCAATAACTTGACCAAAATACCCTGAAAGAATCAAGAGAATTCAGCTTTAATCCTTCTAGATATGTTTAATACATCTTTGATTAAATAATATGGCAGTGTTTTAAGCAAATTTCCCCCCAAATCCTGTGTATTTTAAAATAAAAATTATAGAAACAGTGAGTTATAAAAATGCTTGCTCTAACTTTGCCACCAAATTGTGACAAGACTATTGAACACATGAAATGTACCTCAGCTTGAACTATGAAGAATTACAACATCTAGAAATGTATTTTAAATTGTTGTAATGAGCTCTCATTAATGTTGAAACAAAAATTGTTCACTTTTGAAAGACCCCCAAACTGAATATGTAAGTACTATTTCAAAACCTATTTTCACAAAGTGCATCAAAATGTCCAGAAAGATAATTTGTGAATAATGAAACACCATTTCAAAGTTAGGAAGAAAACTATAGACTGGCCCATTTTTCAGTTCTCATATTATTAGTTTAATAGATTTATTTAAAAATCTTTCTGATCTCTTGCTCTGATTCACTGAAAGCAAATTTTGAAT
This sequence comes from Mellivora capensis, assembly GCA_004024625.1. Lineage (NCBI taxonomy): Eukaryota > Metazoa > Chordata > Mammalia > Carnivora > Mustelidae > Mellivora > Mellivora capensis. Next base: position 44,717 of record PISX010010345.1, read on the forward strand.
AGAACCTATAGAGCTTTTCATTTTCTATTAAGTATCATCTATATACCCAACATCAATAAACTATGACAGCCCTGAACCTGAATATGACAGCCTTTATACTATTCCTACACATTGTCTAGGCTATCAGCAGAACAATCACTAAAATCAGCAGGAAGGAAGATCAATCAATGAAAATAGGGATGTGAATTTAAATAAAATACCTGATAATACCAAGTTACTTTCACATATTCTCATCTAAAAAGCCAGAACACTTAAAAAAATAAGTATATAAATAAAATTGACTAAAGAAGGATATATTTCATGAAGGTAGTGATCATTTCTGTCTTCTTAGGCACCTGGAAATAGTCAACTAATATCTACTGAACATGTACTATATACCCAGACACCTTCTAGATGCTGTGGTTATAGTAGAGAATAAGATAGAAAAATAAGACCACCGCTCTGATGATTTTAAAAAGGAAACAAATGATAAACAAATAAATGGCCAAAATAATTGCATAACATGGTAAATGCAAGGAGGCTATAAAAGTAATTATGTGATTAGGGGGAGGGTACTAATTTAGCTTCCACATCAAGGAAGGTCCAGGAAAGTTTCTCCAAGCTGAGACCTCAAAGTTAAGAAGGAGGCTGCCAGGGGATAACCTGAACACAAAGAATTTCAGAAGGAGGAAACAAGTATCAAAGTATTTTGGCAAATACAAACTTTAGCGTGGTGTATTAGAAGTGCAAAAACAGGGCAGCTCTATCTGGAGCCCACATAGAAAAAGGGAGACTAATAGGAGATGAGATCAGAGAATAAGTGAGACAAGAGGGCAAATTTGAATTCTATCCTAAGACTAATGGGAAAAGCTACTGGAAGTTTTTTGTTTTGTTTTGTTTTTTGTTTTTAAGATTTATTTTAGAGAGAGAGAGTGAGTGCGTGGGGGGAAGGGCAGAGGGAGAGGGAGAGAATCTCAAGCAGACTCCATACTGAGCACAGAATCCAAAGCAGGGCTTGATCTCACGACCCTGAGATCAGGACCGGAGCTGAAACCCAGAATCAGAGGCTTAACTGACTGTGCCACCAAGGCACCCCGGAAGGTTTTAAAGAACTTTCAGGTGGCTGTGCACGGAAGGAAAAGGAGGGAGGCAAAAGTGGAAGTAGGACGTATCAGGAGCTATCATTATAATCTAGGTTAGATATAATGAGTTTGGGATTAGGAGTAAAAGTGAAAAATGGAAAGAAGTAGTCATATTGGAATATACATCTGAAAATAAACCTTAAATTACCAGCTTTTGGACTGGGTAAGACTAGGGTTAAGACAGAGAGGGGCTCTGTTTTTGGCTTGAGCAATTTATGCAGACATCTCTAAAACTGCAAGAGGAACAGATTTGGGTGGGAAGAGCTCCATTTTAATCATTGTTTCTTTTCTGCTATGGATATCAACTAACATTCAGCTTTCATGCACAGTGAGGTTAATATAATGGTATAATAAATTGCACATTTATCATGTGTTTTAATGCTTGCTTCCTGACCAGTGTCACTTTGCAGCTCTATCCATGAGGTAATTTTTATCAAATTACATGTACACTTCTAACAACTTAAAGATACACAGATATGTTTGTTCTTTCACACCATTTGCCCTCCAAATGGAAATGATATTTAATTTACTCTTATTATTAGAAGTGAATAACCCAAATCAATGCTTGAAATCAAAGCCATCAGAGTTTTACCTATTCATGGGGATCTGAAAGATCACAATGACCTACTAATGATTCTGACGTTTTGTTTCTGTGTGAAGCCTATAGCACTAAGGGTAACAAATTATTTAATTACATAAATAGTAAGGCTCAATCACTCAGTACCAGAAGTTCTCTAGGCCAAACATTATTACACCAAAGTACACCCTGGGAAGTATCACATGCCTATCCATAATTAAAATTCAGTTGGCTTTTATATTTTAACAATAACAGTGAAAATAATAACAACAACTGTTAACAATTCCTTGAATAAATACTATGGACCCGAGTATCTAAGCTTGGTACTTTATCTACTGGACCTCATTTAATCCTCAAAAAACCCAGCTCACAGTTCAGAAAACTGAGGTTCAAAAAGCTTAAATCAATCAACCAGATCAAACATTATGTAATGATGGAGCCAAAATTAGAATGCAGACATGCTGTTTCTTTCATTTATTCATTCAGATATGTATGCATTCACGAAATGATTCTTTTTCTTAAAGATATGCCACTGTACCAGAAAGATGGCTGCAAACTGTCACTCTACAAATTGGAAATAAAGCCCATTTCCTCTTCTCTGACATTGGGCTTGCCCTGTGACTTAATTTGACCAGTGGAATATAGTAGAAGTGCTTAAGGCACTTCCCAGGCTCAGGCTAAGGAGATCTGCAGATTTCTGTTATCACACCTTTGGAACATTCTCGGGACTATTCTGTCACAGAGAAGCCCAAGCCACATGAGAGACTACATGAAAAAAAACTAAGATATTCCAGTTCATAGCCTAAATAGGTAGGCCAACATCAAATGCCAGCTATGTGTGTAAACCATCTTGACAATCCCTGGCCAGTAGAACATCATGATCATGATAGCTCCAATCAACACCACATGGAGCAGAAGAATAACCCAACAGAGTCCAGTCAACCCACAGAACAGGGAAAGAATAACAAATGATCATTGTTTTAAACCACTATGTTTAAGGATGGTTAGTTATGCAGTGATAATCAAAGAGCCACAGTATTTTTCTTCAAAGGAAAGTATTAGTTATATAGCAAAATGCAACTCTAAAAAGAAAATACATGAAGAGATTGCTTTGCTCTCATGGCTGCATATGTTTTTCTAATACTCACAGCCCATTAAAGTAAGAAAATCAGAATAGACCATGGCCTTTTTCCTTCATTTACTTGTTCAATCACTTATTCATTCATTTACTTATTCACTTATTCATTTTTACATTCATTCTGCAAGTATTTCTTGTTCTGTGTGAGCCTCTGAGTTAATCACTGTGGGTGAACAAAGAAACTATGTAAGACTTTTGTTTTTAAGAACTTTTTAATTTAGGGACGCCTGGGTGGCTCAGTTGGTTAAGCAGCTGCCTTCGGCTCAGGTCATGATCCCAGCATCCTGGGATCGAGTCCCGTATCGGGCTCCTTGCTCGGCAGGGAGCCTGCTTCTCCCTCTGCCTCTGCCTGCCACTCTGTCTGCCTGTGCTCGCTCGCTCTCTCTCCCTCTCTCTCTGACAAATAAATAAATTTAAAAAAATTTTTTTAAGAACTTTTTAATTTAAAGAAGGGCTGAATAAATACTTTTGGTCTATTGACTCTTGCTCATTCCACAAGGAGTAAAGGAATTTAGAAAAGTTAAGGAAAGTAAAAGAAAAAAGTAGGAGAAGCCTAATTTACATTTTTAAATTTTGCTGTTGGTAGCACACTACAAATTATGGACTATGCACTGTTTTTAATATTTGTATTTTATTTTGTTTTATTTAAAGATTTATGTATTATTTTAAAGAAAGAAAGAGTTTGCGTGAGCACAAGAGTTGGGGGAAGGGCAGAGAGAAAAAATCTTCAAGCAGGACTCTCTGCTAAATGGGGAGCTTAACACAGTGTTCTATCCCACAACCCATGAGATCATAACCTGAGCCAAAGCCAAGAGTCAGTTAACAAACTGCGCCACCTAGGCACCCCAGTATTTATATTTTAATACTTTATTCTTACCCATAAGATGTTAACCCCTTTCCCCAAAAATGTAGACATAAAAAGAGTATACATTAAATTACTTTTGCTCTTCTGCTTGGCTCTCCTTAAAAGTACTGACTAACTTCCTAATCTATCCTGAGCTTCAGTTCTCTTAAATGAACAGGTGAGATGACTCTATCTCTATCCACCCCAAGAGATTGCAACATGCAAATTATAATATGGAGATAAATTTATTAAGTTTTGGCATTGGGGTCAACACTTATTCACATGACCATCTCATTCATTCAGTGAAAATGCTCCCTTTTTTACAAGTGGTATTTTATGCACAAGTAAGAAAACGATAAAAGAAAAAAAAATCACTACCTAAATTTAACTAAACAATGTCTCCCCAGATTTAAATGTTTGATTCTAATAGGACTAAAGATCATATTACTCTGCCTCCCTCGCTTCAAAACTGGACATGTGATGCAACTGAGTCAAAGTCTACCATCTAAGGATTTTTAGATTTAGAGCTAAGGGAGGAAGGGCTTAGAATCTGAGTCACTGGGACAAAAGGATTTGAATCAAATACTGCTAGCACTTCTTCCCTGCTATAAGAAGAAAGACTGGGCCCGAGGAGGAAGGGTTTCAACTAGGTAAGGGATATAATCAAGTTGGTGACTGGGGTTAAGGTATCATACATCTCCTTTATTCTAACCAGGGTCATATTTTTAAGATTAGAGATGCTTTTATCCTAAGAGAGTAATTGTCCAAACAATTTACAAAAGTTTCAGATTACTTCAATATGCCTTTCATGCTTTAATTTTTTTATTCAAAGCTCTTTTGGTTGCAACCAAGAGAAATTAAATTCAACTTCTATTAACTCGAATAATAAAAGGGAATTCATGGGCTCACAAAACTTCAAAGTTAAAGGCTATTATGGCTTCAGGCATGGCTGGATCCAGGAACCCAAGTAAGGTTATTAGGATTTATCTCTCTTTCACATCTATAGGAAAATAAGAGATCCACAGAGAAAAATAAAAGTGAGGAAGAGATAAGTCCTGACAAAGTCACTTGGATCCCCTTCCTGACCATATACCAAGACAGGCTTTGTCTCACCTTGTCTTTTTAATTTCTATTTCACACCATGTTATTCCTCCAGGATGCCACAAAATGAGCTCAAAGCAGGGAAAGAGTCAAGAAAGGGAGGATAAAATTTAGGTTGCTATCTGTTGGCACAATAGCTAATACATTTAACCCTCAACAGATGCTCAGAAGTCCTGAGCCCAAAAGTCTTATTCATTAATACTAAAGAAATAAATCTTATGCATTAGCTGCACTGAATATGTTAGGGGAATGGAGAAGTACTGCTATTTTGATAATCAACTCAAAATAAAATTAAATGTACTAATGAAAACTACCACTATTCATCTGTCTGGCGGCATGTAAAGATAAAGCCAGCTTAAAATAGCAAACAGCCTCCTAATCTCTTAACTTTCAGATATGGGGCAAAAACATTACCTAAAATGTACTTAATCATTAGTGGTGAAGTAGGCTGTACACACAAACTGCACCTTCAACCATTGAACATCTGCCCATCTGCCTTGTGTGGCCCTTCTCTTTCAGTGTCCTAGATACCAAGGAACTTCAATGCTAAAGGCTGAGGCTGTGTTCAAAGCGCCCTAAGCTTTCCTACCAGAGCTCCAATCATGAGGCAAAGAGGCAGACTGGGAAACAGATTCTCTCTGGAAACTGCCTGGCCCTTCAAAATGCTATGTCTGAAAAATAAATTAGTGCAGGGCAAACTGGACTCTCTTTTCTTCAACCCTGGTCCCAGGAAACAGCAAGAGTCTTGTGGTCAGTCTGTTTTAGGCCTTTGCTTACATCCAGAGGTATGTGAAGCTAAAGTCTTCTTGGTAGACCATGATGAGCCCCCTTTTATCCTCCTACTGTCAGGGATGAAAGATTTCAAGCCTTGAGTGCAACAGAGCTGCAGGCACTGACTTTTCCAAAAGATAGAAATCAAAACCCAAAAAGACCACAAATTCCCTTTGAAATACAGAAAAACCAGCCTTCTCAGAGTGGCTACTTTCTAGACACACAAATGCTTTAAAGATAAAAACAGATTGTCATATTTGTCAGGGCAAATAAAAAAGCCTAGAGTGGGGCTCTCAAGTCTCTCTTTTTGTGATAAGGAACATCTTTCCAATCCCTTGCAGCCTTAAGGCAAACGAGGACAGAGAGATGGTTGGGAAATTGTTGAAGAGGGCAGGAAAAGTGCCTTGTGTTATATACTATATATAGGTTCCAATACACAGGGGCAGTTATAAACAAAACAAAACAAAACAAAAAGGAGTTTGGGTACTATTCCTGGAGTTTCCAAGCTTTTGGTTACAGATCCTGTCTTTCGACCAAATATTTATTGAGCAGTTACTATATATTAGACAATATTCTAGGTCCTGTGGATTCATCAGTGAACAAAAAGAAAAAAGAGGAGAAAGAGAAAAACAGGAAACCTGTTCAAGTAAAGGTTATGTTGTGATGGACTCTGTGGAAAGAGACTAAAAATAAATAAGAAAGTTTGTAACACCTTAGAAAATAATAAGTACTACAAGGACAATTAAGCTAAGGAAAATACTACAAATAAAAAAAAATAGAAGTACTATCAGGTACTCAAAGGAAGAGGTACAGGGAATGTCAGGAAAGCAAATGGTAGGTTAACAATTTTATTTTATTTTTCAAAAGATCTATTTATTTATTTGAGAGAGAGAAAGAGAGAGAGCACATATGGGGGTAGGGGCAGAGGGAGAGAATCTCAAGCAGACTCTGCACTGAGCGGGGAGTCCAATGCCTGGCTCCATTCTCACAACTTATAAGATCACGACCTGAGCCAAAACCAAGAGTTGGAGGCTTAAGCAACTGAACCACCCCAGCACCCCATGTTTACAATTATAAATCATTGTTCATGGAAGATACCAGTGAGCAGGTAAAGTCTAAAAAGAGATTTGAAAAAAACATATTCGGGATGAAGAGTGTTAGAGGCAAAGGACATAGTAAGTGTAAAAACCTTAAGGAGAGACTTTGCCAGTCAAGTTCAAAAAATAACAAGGAGACCAGCATAACTATAGAAGAGTGAGTGAGAGGCACAGAGTTTGAAGATGTGATCAGAGAAGCAGACTTGGATTAGATTAAGTATAGATTTATAAAACTTCAGCTTTTACTCTAACATGGAAAGTCTTTGGAGAGTTTTAACCCGAGATGTGATATGATTTAATTTAGTTACAAAATTCAGGACAGAAGATTAGTTAGGAGACTATTACAGTAAAACTTTGGTGCTTTAGAATTAAAATATGCATCTTCATTTTATCACAGTCTACCTTCAAATAATATTAAACCACTTCACATACGATGGAAGACCCTTACAACAGAATGCTTACATTTCTCCTTCCTATCCATTCTGCTATTGTCATATTTTATTCTTACATATGTCATAAATTCTACATTATTTTTGCTATAAAGAAAATTATTCTTGGGGCACCTGGGTGGCTCAGTGGGCTGAGCCTCTGCCTTCAGCTCGGGTCATGATCCTAGGGTCCTGGGATCAAGCCCCGCATTGGGCTCTCTGCTCGATGGGGAGCCTGCTTCTCCCTCTCTCTCTGCCTGCCTCTCTGCCTACTTGTGATCTCTGTCTGTCAAATAAGTAAATAAAATCTTTTAAAAAAAGAAAATTATTCTTCAAAGAAATATATGTATACATGAGGAAAGAAATTATTTGTATTTATATTTTCCCACATATTTACCATATCCTGAGCCCTTAATTCTGTTTTGTAGATCCAAGGTTCTATCTGGTATCATTTTCCTACATCCTGAGACTTCTTTTATCATTTATTGGAGTACAAATATGCTGGCAATGAATTCTCTCAGCTTTTGTTTATCTGAAAATTTATTTCACATTTATTTTTGAAGGATATTTTCCACTGGACATAGAATTCTAAGTGGTTTTTTTTTTCCTGCCCAGCATTTTAAAGATGCCATTCTATTTTCTTTTGTACTGCCTTATTTCTAACAAGAAATCAGTGATTGTTCTTATTTTGTTCCTCTGTGGGTAATGTGGCCTCTCTTTAGCTGTTCTTAAGACTTTTTTTAATCACAGGTTTTCAATAATTTCATTATGATATACTTTGGTGTAGTTTTCTTTCTGTTTATTCTGCTTGGGACTCATTGAACTACTTAGATCAGAAGACTGAAAGATATTCTTTAACTTTGGAGATTTTTCACCTATTTTTTTTTTTTTTAATGTATCTGTCCCATCCTTTCTTTCTGGAACTCCAATTATATATGTTAAACTGGCCTGTGGTCCCAGAAGCTCATTTAGTGTCTGTTAATTACATTTAAAAAATTTTTTTTCTCCCTGTGCTTCAGTTTAATAGTTTCTACTGCTGTGTCTTCAAGTTCTATGATCTCTTTTTCAGGGGTGGGGGGTGAAGAGTGTGATTCACTTGCTGTTAATTTTTCATTTCTGATATGGCATTTCTACATTTTAGAAGTTCCATCTGATATTTCTTAAATATCTTCCATTTATTCTTTTACTACATTCACATTTTCATTTAAATCTGAGGACATTTACTAGAGGTATTTTAAAATCTTTGTTTGCTCATTCCATTGTCTCTAACATTCCTAGGTCTGATTCTACCAAATGATTATGAGTCACAATTTCCTGCTACTTAAAATGTCTAATAATTTTTCTTAGATAATGGACTTTAAAAATGTTATATTATTGAGTGTCTGGATTTTGTTGTATTCCTTTAAAGAGTGTTGAAGTTTCTTTTGGTAGGCAGTTAACATTGCTTGCAAATGGACCTGATCTTTTCAACATTTATTCTTCTGTTCTGTTAAGGTAGGTCAAGAATACTCTTTATTTAAAGTTACTTTAGTCCTACTACTAAGACATAACTCTTGTGGTGTCTTTAATGATATGCTGGGTGTTCAATGAAGTCTCTCCAATATGACTGGTTGGAACTAAAACAGCTTCCAGGCTGTGTGAGATCAGGAAACCATGTAACTCACCACTACTCCGTCACTCCATTGTCCATCATTGTGAAATTTCACCATATGCATTTACATCTTAGTATCCAGCAATGATTCAAGGGGAATACTGTGCAGATTTTTGGAGCTGTCTTTCTGCATAATTCTCTCCTCTCTGGCACTCTGTACCACAAATTCCAGTTCCCTGTCCTACAAAAATTCCAACATTTTTCTTTTCAACTAAGCAATACCACTGGGCTTTGTTTTGACGCCCCATCTCTGGAATACAGTGCATAAAGTGCCTGGAAGCAAAAGCTGGAATAATCTTTTTTTTTTTTAAGATTTTTATTTATTTATTTGACAGACAGAGATCACAAGTAGGTAAAGAGGCAGGCAGAGAGAGGAGGAAGCAGGCTCCCTGCTGAGCAGAGAGCCCAATGCAGGACTCCATCCCAGGACCCCAGAACCATGACCTGAGCTGAAGGCAGAGGCTTTAACCCACTGAGCCACCCAGGTGTCACAAGCAGGAATAATCTTAAGGCTCATCTTTTTTTTCTCTCTCTCTCTTTTCTCAGTCAACACACTCCTATGCTGCCTATTGTCCATTCTCCAAAAAGCATTATTTTATCTTTTGTACAGTTTTCCAGTTTATTTTTTTAAGTAGGATAATAAGAGTAGACCTAGAAGGACTTGAAAGGGATTTCCAAGTCTTCATTTTATGGTTCAGAGAGAGGTTGTGACACACCCAAGGTCACACAGCTACCAATAGCAGCCTTAAGCTTAGAAACTATGTTTCCTCATTCTAAATCCAATGCCTTTCTATTCCATCATGCTGTGACCTACAAAATGCCTAATAGAAGGTGGTATATTAGCTTCCTAGAGCTATTGTAGAAAATTACCACAAATAGATGGCTCAAAATAATGGAAAGGTATTATCTTACAATTTTGGAGACCAAGAATATAAATCCAGGTGTGACAAGCTTCTAGAGGCTCTGAGGGAGAATCTTTTCCATAACTCTCTCCTAGCTTGTGGTGACTGCTACAATCATTGTGTTCCTGGGGTTATAGGCAAATCACTCCAATCTCTGCCTCAGTCTTCTTATGGTCTTATACCCTGAATGTCCTATAAGGACCTTATAATTGGCTTTAGGGCCCACCCAGTTAATCCAGGATGACTTCAACTAGAGATCTGTCAGTTACTTGCATCTGCAAAGACTCTTTCTCCAAACAAGGAAATGGGGTCATATCCACAGGTACTAGAGTTAGGTCTTGCATATATCTTTTTATGGATGGCTACATTCAACTCAATACAGGTGGGAAAGGGGAAGGGCAAATAATACAGCCAAACTCACATAATACAGTTTGGAAATGTTTGTCTCATATAAACACAAATATTGAGAATGACCCTAGCTGGGTGTATTTTGGAGAATTTGAAAGGGTTTCCAGGTAGAGCCCTAAAATCATGAGGAAAATAATACAAAATTAGATTGGTAATGTCCCGTTTCATTTAAGGACAATTATGTTACTGGCTCACACCTTTTTATAACACTTTCTGTATTATGCACTTAACACTACTATTAATTTAGCCAAATCACCCAGATGTAACAAGTAATAACTGTTTTCACTTAATCTAACCTCTTCTTTCTCTAATAACCCTATCAGTCATGACTAGAGTTCTGAATCCTGAAAATAGTGACATGTAGGAGAAATAAGTTGCTGACAAGGCTTTACATGACAGGAAGCTTGTCATCACTGTAATTGTGTTCCTTCTTTGCTGAGATGACCCAATGCCATGTTCAGAGCATTTGGGGAGTAAAAAAGAAAGTCTATCATGTGACATCTAATTGTTACTTTACCTATTATTTTCCACTAACCAATAATGTTTGTTTTTCAGCATGAACTCCTTTTTTTGTTTCTTTTTTTTTTTTTTTTTCAGTTTTTTTCCAACTTTCTCGGTAGGTTCAGATGGTACATTGTGAGACAAAAGCAAAAACAATAGAAAATCATCTCACCAAAAACCAAATAAATAAATAAATAGCAAAAGGCATCATATGGAACAGTAAAGGCACTTCGTTAAAACATCATTCCAACATGAATAATTTGACAGTGTTAATTTGTAAAGAAAAAGATATATAGAATAGATACCACCCTGAGATACTACTCATCTAAACAATGCTCTGAAACTTCATTTACTACAAACACATCCACTATATTGCAGTTGGGAATTCACCTTTCAAACCAAGTTTCAACTGGGTTAAAAGTCCTATTGGCTATTGAGTAGTGGCCAACAATTTGGTTTCTTATTCTCTTCCCATAGCTTTTATTATCAGACTAATATCCAAATTTATTTCTCCAGTGTCAACTTCCCTGATCTTCAGACTTAGAGTTAACAGTCTTATTTGTGTGTTTCACAGGTATCTCAAACTTAACATGTACAAATGCAAACTTTCAATTCCCATCCTTTCCTCTACAAATCTACTCCTGAATTGTTTTCCAACTACTAGATGAAACTACCATGTTACCAGTTCCTCCATCCAGAATCCAAGATGTCAGCGTTGAATTGATGTCTTCCTTTTACCTTTGTACTACAACCAACCCCTCAATGAGACCCCTTAGTAGATCTCAAAAAAGTCTCCATCCATTTTCACTGCCACCAACACAATCTAAGGCACCAACACCAACAGATTACCTCCTAAATGGTCTCTCTATTCTGATTTTCCCTCTTCTAATTCATTTGCCACACAGCACCCAGGTGATCTATTAAAAACGTTCTGTTTTAATCAAATCCAAATTCCTCATTATTGCTTACAAGGTCAAATATTATTTGGCCCCTTAGTTCCTTCCTCAGCTTCACTGTATGCCAGCCTCTCCTTCAACCACTCTGCTGTAGCTATACTGACCTCTTAAACTTCTCAAACACACCACGGTCTTTCTACTTCAGGGCCTTTGCAGATTCTACTCCATTTGTCAAGAAGACTCTTCTCTCCATGCTAAAATGCTAGTCCCTTTTATACCTCAGGGCTTGGTAGTAAACATCACTTATAAGTCTCTACTATAAGGCCTCTGTCCACTCATCTAAACTAGGCTTTAGCTTCCTTTTGCTACTTTCTATAGCAGCACTTTATTCTCTTTATAGCACTTATTACCACTTGTAATCACTTATTTGTTTATTGAGTAATATCCATCATGTGTCTTTCAGTTAAATATTAATAGGAACCAAATGTGTCTTTTCTACTATTTCACCCTTTTATCACTTACAACTAGCACAAAGCAGGTATCCAATAAGTGTTCTCTGAATTGATGAAAATGAGGAACACTTAACAGCACTGTTCTTCTACCCAAAAAGGACACAAAAGACTATGAACTCCCATTCTGTGTAAACATATTCACCAAGATAGAAGGAATGTCACAATAGAGGATAGCTAAAATATTGAAGGTTGTCAACTATTATTCTCTAGAGATCTTTCTTAAACAGTGTCCCATCCATCAAGGGTGAATTAAATTCAGCCCTGCTTGAAGACAGAATGAAATGACTTCACCCAGCCCCTTATGAACTTATGATTTTATGAAAAATCCATAAGCTCTCATCCTTCCAGCACACTGATAACTAGGTAATTACCCTTTTGATGAAAAAGGAACCCTTTTTATATCTATCCTCATTGAATTACAGACCTCAAAATTGAATTGGAGTCTAATAGACATCAAGCACCACTACCTACCAGTTCCCAGCAAAGATGAGAGATAATTTGTAGTGGTATCTGGAGACTCAGGGACAGTGCTGTCAGCATGTCCTTCCTGCCTTCTCCAGTGACTCCTCACTGTGAGCCCTAAGTGCACAGTATCAATTAAGTGCCCTCCTCAGTTTGTGAATCAGTCCCTAACAAAACAGAAGAGGCATTAGTTGCCCCACCTTGTCTGTTCATGGATTTTGAAATTAAGCCATTAAGTTGAAGATTTGTAAAGATTCACTTTGAGATGCAACTTTCACCATTCCTAACATGTTAACCAAGGTCAGAGGGCTTTTTCCTGACAACACAGCAGTTCCCACACTGCAGTGGACCTGTCCCAGAATCCCAATTTGCTTTCCAGTGTCTTGACACCCATGTAAGACCCTGTCCACATTCTCTGATTACTGAATGAGCACTTACATCAACAGACTGATTACTGGAATCTTATCATTAACTCCCCACTTGGTTGTACCCAGAACCCACAATATGTATGTCTTCCCCATCACCCTACAGTTTATTGGCACTGCTCAGTTATCAGTACTGGATCAGACTAAGTTCTCACTACTTAGCTGCCCCCCTTCCATGGCCATGGCTATTACTCTTACTCCTAGATTTTCTTGCCTAACATCCTGTTTTTAGGGGCTCAGACCACAGACATTTATAGTTGAGCCTATCCAAACTATCATGCCCACACTTGTACCTGGTCTCTCCATATTAATCCCCTGTGATTTCTTTTCATCCAACTCTCTGTTTGGAGGCATAATCTTATAAACCTTTACCTTCTGGACATTAGCATTGGAAAACTTCATTATTTTTAGTTAAGATACAACAGAGTGACAAACATAGCTTCAAAGGCTGAACAACTTCTTTCCCCTTGAGAATTTTTGCGGAATTTTCCATATTAGGTACCCAAAGACATTTCTTTTCTCTCTCTGCTAACATGGAGTACAGCAAGGTTACATTGGCTAATAAAAGCTCTATGCTGACAAAAGATGCTTTTGAAAAGTCAATCGAAAAGGAAGCACTGTTGATAGCTTTATTAAAATAAAATGCCACATCTTTGTGAAGTTAAAAGTCTGTAGATTGTGGTTAAAAGTCTGGTCAGCTCTAAATACAATGGAAAGTCTTTGAAGAACCATGTTTTTCTCAAACTGGCCTCACTCTACATAACAGCTAGAATATAAATCCACACTATTCCAGTCCATCTATCATTTGTTTTCCATGTCATGAAGGGGCTCCCATGTGAAGAAGAAATCTACAGAATTAAATGAAACAGGTTTTATTCTGAACACCAATTAATAGAAGTTATGGAAATCATGATATCAAAACAATGTACAAGTTAAATCAATAGTTAAGTATCATTTTTGCTCACCACCGGGCAAGAACACTTAAATATGAATATTGGCCAGTATACAAGGAAATGGTATTCTCATACACTGTTACTGTGAAGTGTATTTGTGCAGCCTTTCCAATAGACATTTTGATAATATTACCAAAATGTAAAATACAGGTAATCTTAAACTCAGTGATTCCTCTTTAAGATATTCCTAGAGAGATAATTACACATGTGTGGAAAGGGACCCTTACAAGGATGCTCACTATATACAATGTTCATAATAGTGAAAATATTGAGACTCACCAAAATGCCCATCATCAGGGGAATGGTTACATGTACATCTATTTTGCAATTGAAATAATCAGGTAGATTTCCATGTACAATGTTTGGGAAAGATAGCTACACACAATGCAAACAATATAATCTATATGTATAAAAGAGAAACCTATTTAAATCTTTACTTTAAACTTGTATTTACTTTAAATACAAGCACAAAAATAAATATTATATTTATTTCAATGTATATAAAAAAGTTGTGAAGAAAATATTTATAAATCATGTATCTAAAAAGAATATATTAAGAATGCTTACAATTCAATAAAAGGACAAATAGCCAATTTAAAAATAAACAAAGCATTTGAATAAACATTTCTCCAAAGAAGATATACAAATGGATAATAAGTACATGAAAGATGCTCAAGATTACTAGTAATTATGGAAACATAACTCAAAACCACAATGAGATAACACTTCACACTCACTAAAATGACATAGTGAAAAACACAGACAAGAACAAGTGGTGACAAAGATGTAGAAAAACTGGAATCCTCATTCATCCCTGGTGGGAATTGAAATGGTGCAGCTGCTATGGAAAACAGTTTAGCAATTCTTCAACCCATTAAGCATAGAGTCACCATATGACCCAGCAGTTCCACTCCTAGGCACATACCCAAGGGAACAAAAAACATATGTCTACACAAAAATTTGTGCAGGGATGTTCATAAAGTATTATTCATAACAGTCAGAAAGTGGAAGCAACCCAAATTTATTTCCACTGATAGATAAACAAAATATGTTCTGTCTAAAATTAGAATATCATTCTGCCATAAGAGGAAAGAAGAACTGATACATGGTGCCAAATGGATGAGCCTGGAAAACAGTATCCTAAATAATAGAATTCAGACATAAAATGCTTCTTGTATAATTTCATTTACAGGACATATCCAGAATAGGCGAATTCACCGAGACAGAAAGTACATTAGTGGTTATTAAGGGCTGACGGGGAACAAAAAAATGGGGAGTGACTGCTAATGACTAAAATGTTCTAACATTAGATACTGGTGATGGTTTCATAACTGTGAAAATGCTAAGAATTGTCAAACTGTACATTTTAAAGGAGTGAATTTTATTGTATGTGGATTATATCTCAATAAAGCTGTTACTTTAAATAAATAAATAATTTTTTAAAAACCTCGAAGAATACCCACCAACTTAATAACAGTGGTTACCTTGGCAGAAGGGATTAATATACATTTTCAAGGATAAGAATGGATTCCTGTATTTCTTATTACTATATAATTTAAAATACATTGGAAAAAGGGAAGAAAAAGTCAGAAGAAGCACTCAGAATAGTGCTGTAATAAAAGAAATGCATAGAAGTGTCTTTTACCCTTCTTGATTTACAACCTAAGAACAGATACACATTGCTGAAAATAAGCTCGGCTTCTGAACACTTTTCTAGGCCCTGGGTATATAAAAATGCATAAATTATGTTCTTTTTCTTCCATGAATTTATGGGATACACAGAGATAGAGATAGGTACACAGTCAATTGTTAAATAGTGTGATAAATGCATACTAATAGCATGGACATCTAGCTATGGAAGCACAGGAGCAGGGACCCAGGGGAGAAGAGCTGAACTTTAAAAAATATGCAGAAGTTAGCCAAGCAGAGAAGAGGTAAGGGCAGAGAGCCAGCAAAAACGGCATGGGCAAAAGCCTGCAGGGGTGCTGGGGCATGGAGTTTTTAGAGAAGAGTGAACATCAGCAGCTATGGCTGTAATAGATGTTTTGTGGGGGAGATTCTTGCAGATGGAGGGTAGGCTGGAATCAGACTGAAAAGGTGTTTAAATAATGCCTCACTGAGGAATTAGGACATCATTGTGTAGGCAAGGGAAAGGAGCAAAGGAAAGGAGCAGACCAGATAGAAAGACAAGTGAGATAGGGAACCAAGTTAGAAAAACTCCTGACTTAACCAGGCAGGAGAGAGGGGCTTGTGAACTAGACTGGGGCAGGGGCAGTGAAGAGTGAGGTCAGATTCAAGAAATATTTCAGAGATAGGACAGGTAGGACTCTGGGACTGACTGGTGTGGGAAGGGAAAAGAGGTATGGCAATGACTCCCAAAAGCCATTAGTTGTCAGAGAATATATACAAAGATTCTAGTCAGACTTGATCGCCTCTCAGGAAATAAAGTGGGGATGGAAAGAAGGGCTTCAAAGCCAATAAAAGAAATTATGCCCTGTACTTTGCATTCTTCTAGAAAGATAGGCCCTCCTGAGCACCAACTGTTGTGACATCACCTACAAAGAGTATTTAACTTGTATTCTATACACACTTGGTTGTATGCTAGGCACTGTGTCAAGTATTTCACAGGCATAATTTCATGAATCATCAGGACACCCTTTGTAGAGAAAGAAAATGGAGGTCAATTGATTTTGAAAAAAAAGAGGTTCAAACCCAGGCAGCCTGACTTCAGAGGCCAAGGTTCTTTTTTTTTTTTTTTTTAAGATTTTACGTATTTATCTAAGAGAGAGACCAATTGCAGGGAAAGGGGAAAGAGAGGGGGCAGAGGGAGAAGACTTCCTGCTGAGCAGGGAATGCAACATGGGGCTGACACAGGGTTCAATCCCAGTATCCCAGGATCATAACCTGAGCCAAAGGCAGATGCTTAACTGACTGAGCCACCCAGGTGCCTCTAGAGAGCAATGGTCTTAACCACTATCTTCTGACAAAGATGCCTCCAAGAGGATGAGCTACATAGCTTTACTTGCTCGCTTCCAACAAAGTAAGGTCAGATTATAAACTTATCCTCCTTTCCCTCTCACCAGATGCAAAGCACATCCAGACCATCCATTACATCCTCTTGGTGAGACTGAAGTAACTCTTCAATCCTGGCTGTGACTTCCAGGATGCTTGCAGTGGCCACATGAAGTAGGCACATCCATCATAGAGTGGATGGCTCAATGGCTCGCTGGGGAATCTAGGCAATACTAAAGTGTCTTCCAAAGTAAACACCAGGTCTTAATACGTGGAGACTCAGAGACTCACTACAGTAATCATAGGTTGTTTGTTTTTGTTTTTTTTTTTTACCACTTAGCTTATATTTGGCACTTTTCTGTTAACATCAACCAGGTTTTCTTCTTGGGATGTATACATGCTCTCCACTCAGTCCATATGGTTGGAGTGGATGTACTCCACCTCTCCTTTCAAAGGGGAGCATGTGACTCAGAGTGGACCCATCAGATCATCTCTCCTCCTTTGCCCCAGGACTTGGTTCTGAGTTAGGCATGTGATGCAATTCAGCCCAGTGATAGTCAGGCCCAGGATACTTTTTCAAATTTACCAATAAGAAAAAGTTTTCTGTTTCCTGTGTTTGGACCTATAAGAAAGAATGTTTGAAGTTTCTGGGCATATCAATATGGCCAGACTCTGTTTGAGCTGGTTAGCCAAAATGGAGGGATGAAGAGTTGCAAAATAAAAACAAGGAAAACGTGAGTTCCTAAATCAAGCCATTCCTGAAACCTAAGCTGAACTTTTCTTTAGGTTATACAAGTCAATACATTCCCCTTGCTATTTGAGCTATTTTGAATTTCTGACATCTGCAAGCAAACAAAAAAAAAATCACAAGAAAGACAAACCTAAAACACCTGCCTCAATAACAACTAGGAAGTGCCGAGTATGTAGTTAGCTAGCTTTCCTGCAAAAGAAACATTCAGAGGTGGCTGCTACTTCCAAGGCAATTTCTGCCAAGATCTGCCTAGAAGAAGCAGTAATGTAAGAGCTGTCACATCCAGAGACGCTTAGCGTTGGCCTTGTAAATAGTACATTACACAGAGCATCTGTGGGGCATAAGCAACAAAAGAGAAGGTTAAGAAATCTCTGTGCACATAGCATGGACCTGCTGTCGGCCCAACTTTCTTCTATGCTGACATCTTGCATAAGGTTCCTCTCTCTCTCAGAATGTCCTCCCTATTCAAGCCCAGCTGTTCTAATCCTAGCCATTTTGAAGATTCAACTCTAGATTCACCTATTCCAAGGAATCTTCTCTGGTCATTGCACCCTTTATTGGCAACTTCTTTGAGTTCCTAAAATGCTTAGACCTAGTACCTCCTCCATGGAAGAGGACAAAAGAGTTGAATTTGCCTTTCTAGCTTGGGAAAATGTTCCCAAGGCTGGCTTTCCATATGTGCTGCAAGCCCACTAGAAGGGCACTAGAAGAGGAATCGGGAGCTTTTGTCAAGTCTACATGCGGTGTGGATTTTAATATCGAAAGGAGAGGTTGACAGGGTCTTTAATATTCTACAACTTTGCAACTCTGAAAAGGGCTTGCTGGAGAAGGACAAGTGCTCACCATTAGCCAAGGATGTGGATACTCAGGCCTTGATACAAGGGTTTTTGTGGCTTCCTTCATTTCTCCCATGGGTTGTGAATTAATGCAGAACTGCAGGTGCAAAAACTGTAAGATGCCCTCCAGAAGTGATGCTAAAAATGAGGCTAAATGTGCAGGAGTTGAGAGCTCAGAAAGCCAACTACAGCAGACATTAAAGTGTCTCTGAGAAATGCTCTGATAGGCGAGTCCCCTGGGAGCACTCTCAACCAGTAACACTCCTGACAAGAGACACTAAGGAGAACAGCTCCTGACATTGTGGCCACACACATAGCAAAATCCTTTGTCTAGAATTGCCTTTGCAAAGAGCAGCTAGACTGGCTAGAGAGTCTCACTGGGCAACATTTCCCAGCAGTGGCTCAGCCTCTTGGCCCTTCCAGAACAAGAGGCTATATGGCATTGTGTTCAAGATAATGGGCCATGGACTGACAGACTTGGGTTGTTATAATAGCTCTGTCCCTGTCTGTTGTGTGACCTTGGGGGAAATCTCTTAATCACTCTAAGCCTCATTTTTTTTTCACTTATAAAATATGAATAATACTATCAACTTACAAAGGTCTGGAGCAGATAAAATGTGATACTGCACATCAAGTGTTTAACTCTGCCTGGCACAAGGTAAAGCGCTTGATAAGTGTTAGGCATCATCACCATTATTGTCATTATCCAGAAGACTGTGGGGATTAGAAACTGTTGGGTGTCTCAAGATGCCATTCACTGAGAAGACAGGATAATAAATTCTTCTCCAGAAACTCAGAGCAGTTTCAGGTTCAGGCTCAGTTTAAAGCTCAGGCTAATCAAGGAGACCCTATGTTGTAGAGACCTCAGATTCCTAACAAAAGGACGTGGCTTATGAAGGAAGATAACAGAGTTTCTGTCTTGAATTGTTTGTTAATTTTATCATATGCTTTAATTTTGTTATCCCAGTTATATTATAAACTTCTATGAAACAAACTTCACTTCTTATTCTATCAAAGGGTATAAATCAAGGTTAAAGGTCCTCATTGACTGGCTGTTTGGCACCAATGGCCCAAAGTGGGTAGCCACAGTCATTCACACAGTGTCAGAAAATATTGCACATTATTAGCAATGTGTGAGAAGAAGAGACTCAGAGGTTAAACAGAGAATATGGCACCATAACAATTCTATAAAAATATTACATATCAGGAGTCTTAAAAATACTCAGTCTTTTCCATTATAATTCTATTTCTAGGATATTATCCTAACAAAATAATCTAGTGAGTAGAAGAAATTTTATGTGGAAAGTCACTGTTTTAAAACAACCTACGTAACAATAGACTTATTATGTAAACTATGGATCGTCTTTCGTGTAAAGTACCCATTAAAAACAATGCTTAAGAAGCATTTTAGGGGTGCCTGCATGGTTCAGTTGGTTAAATGTCTGACTCTTGATTTCAGCTCAGGTCATGATCTCAGGGTTGTAAGATCAAGCCCTGAGTTGGGCTCTACTCTAAGTGCAGAGTCTGCTTGAGATTCTCTCTCTCATTCTCCCTCTGCTCCTCCCCCTGTGCGCTCTCTCTCTCTTTCTCAAATTAATTAATTAAAATCTTTTAAAAAGAAGCCTTTTAAAGGCTTAATAAGTGTTTATGATGTAATGTTCAGTGGAAAAATCTACATGCAAACTATGATCTCAATTATGAGAAAATGCACAGAATATTAACAGTGGTTATTTCTGAGTGGTGGGATTTAGGATGACTTTTATTTTCTTATTTACACCCACTAGTTTCTGTTTCCCAAATTTTCCACAATAATAGTGTATTACTTTTATAATCAGAAAACATATTGAAATATTATTTTTGAGCACATATGTGAAAATCCTAGAGCCAGCTGAGGGTAATACTCTACCTAGATCCTGGACCTGGCAATGAGGGGTTAATATAACAGGGTAACAGGATGGTAAAGCAGAGAAGTCCAGTGGAGGTGAAAAAGCCCAGCTTTCTACATCTATAGGACATCGAAACATCCAAAACAAAGACTTCTAAATTCTTCTTTGGAGCAAGGGAAAACCAAGGCCTGGGACTTAAATATTCTCTTCTCAAGGGGAGAAGAAAAAAGAAAAAAATCTAGCTCTCTCATTAAAGACACCATCAGTGGCGAGTGATATCACCAAGATGGTGACAGAGGTCATTCCTGACTTTGCTTCCTCTTGTGAGAACAACTAACAACTTTTTAAGAACAAGACAATACTGAGAGAATCCTAGAATGTGGGGGTAAGATTGAAGCACCCCCTTACCCTGCATCACAGAGACAGAAACAGACTACATTAGAAGTTTAAGAGAAGCAGCTACAACCTCACCCAACTGCCTCTCCCCAGCCCAGCATAGCACCACACTGAGAGGTCTTCCCTGAGTCCCAGCACCTTTGATGGGAAAAGAAAACTCAAGGGGAACAACCAGTGCCCCCAGCATTGTGGGTCACTTTGTGGGAGCTACTACTCTGATCTCATGCTTTGGAAATGGCCGGGGAATCTGTAGGGCTCAGCCACTAGAAATCTGACTGTGATGGAGTCAGGAGAGCAGCCAGCAACAATGAGCACATAGTTCTTGACAGAACTAGTTCATACCTGTAGTGCCCCCATAATATTCCCAACCAGTGGCTTTGCTTATCTGCAGAACCAGGTTGGTGAAAAATCTGATCTGAGAACATAACACAGATCCTGATTGATTCAGATCCTCAAACAGGAGTTTTGCCAGCCCTAGAGCCTGGTTTGCCCATGCCCAGGTAAGTAGCTGAATCATAGCCACAATCCCTGTGGAGAGGGTCTGAACAAAGGTCTGGCTGAAGCACCTAGAAGCAGTATGGCCCAGGGTGCTTGAGCTGAGAGGCAGGTAGGCAAAGCTGACCACCCACAAAGCAAAGCTAGTTGCAGGTGTGAAGGGTTCCCATGTGATGCATAGGCAGGAGGATTAATTCATAGCAAAGGTTGAGAGTATTTCCTGGCCTATCCCAATCAGATAACTTGTTTGGGAAATTGAGAATTGCCTGGAATGTTCCCTCCCTTCCCCGAACAGTTCAGGGAACTGAGAGATAGCTCTACCCACCCTTTGTACATCCTAGCTCCATCTGACCAGCAAGCATGTCACTTGGAAGCTTGTGTGGCCCAGTGGTCCTAAAGCTGAAAGATGGGCAGAAAGAGGCCATAGTTTTCACAGCAAAGCCAGTGGAGCCGTTCAGCCAGAAAACCTGGGGCATGAGTCAGTTTGAGTTAGACAACAAAGAGATTTACTTGCTTCTCCCCCTATACCTGGCCAAGAAAATAAATTCATAGTCTGGCTCATCCTTGAATATACCCACCAGTCTGTCTGACCACAGACTCTAACCAGGGCACATGGGAAACTGTATAGCCCATCCAACACCCTTGCTTACAGAGGCACTTAAACAGAGAGCACAGCCTGTGGTTTTCCCCATATGCAGAGTAAAACCAGTGCCCTCATCTGATTAGGGAATTCAATGTGCACTCTTGCCTGAATCAGATTCTCAAACAATGAGCCATACAAGCCCTGGGTCCCATCCTGCTACATTGCCAGGGCAAGGAAACTAATTCAGAGTCCCAACTACTACCGAGTATCATACACTTTCCCAAACATCTAGAAAGGTGGATCAGACAATTGAAAGAGCCCATCCTTTAGCCTCACTTGAGTAGGGAACCAAGTCAGCAGTCCTGTCCAACTCTTCTCAAATGACGGCCCATACCCAACCTCTGATTTTGAACAGGTAACTAACCCCAAAACAGACCATAATAGCAGGGCCCACCTGCCCAAAAACATTACCAGCAGACAAGCCGCAAAACTCAAACTGTGCTGGGGCGCCTGGGTGGCTCAGTGGGTTAAAGCCTCTGCCTTAGGCTCGGGTCATGATTCCAGGGTTCTGGGATTGAGCCCTGCATCGGGCTCTCTGCTCAGCAAGGAACCTGCTTACCTCTCTCTCTCTGCCTGCCTCTCTGCCTACTTGTGATCTCTGTCTCTCAAATAAATAAATAAAATCTAAAAAAAAAAAAAAACACCTCAAACTGTGCTGATTGGGAAAGATCCATCTCTGCAAATCTGTGAAGTCTAAAAGAGGATCCTAATTACTCAAATGCACTTTTACCAACACGAGGAATCAAGGATCATGAAAAACCAGGTAAATATGACATCACCAAATGAAACTAATAAAGCTCTAATAACTGATCTTAAAGAAAGAATTGTCAGACAAATAAATCAGAATAATCCTCTTAAAGAAGTTTAATGAACTATAAAAACGCACATAAGTAAATGAAATTAGGAAAATAATTTACAAACAAAACAAGATCAGCAAAGTGATAGAGACCAGCAAATAAACAAACATCCCAGGGGGGAAAATACAATAAATGAACTAAAGAAGTCAATCTAAAATTTCAAAAACAGACTTAACCATGCAGAAGAAAGAATAAGAGACCTGGAGAATATAATAGTAGAAAGAATCTGGTCATAGGAGGAAAACAAAATGAATAAAAAAGCATGAAGAAAGCCTATAAGACTCATGGGACACAATGAAAAGAAACAATATTCACATTATAGGAAATCCAAATAGAGAAGAGAAAGAGCAAGAGGCAGAAATTATATTTAAGGCAATAATGACTGAAAACTTTCTAAACCTGGGGAGAAAAATGAACATCCCAACCAATGATTTCCAAAGGATTCCACATGGGTTGAACCTGAATAGAGCTATACCAAGACACATTTTGATTATTAAAAGTTAAAGACAAAGAATTTTGAAAGCAACAAAAGAAAAGGAAAAATTTACATACAAGGGAACCCCCCCATAAGACTTATCAGCAGACTTCTCAACAAAAACATTTCAGGCCAGGAGAGAATGCAATTGCATCTTCAAAATATTGAAAGAAAAAAACCCTCAGCCAGAAATTCTATACCCAACAAAGATGTCCTTTAGAAATAAAGGAGGATAGGAGGGGTCGGCTCCCAGCAAGTGGCGGAGCAACGGAGCACAAAATCAGGACATTTAAAAGTTTGCTCCACTGAGGGACATCACTCCAGAGGCTAAACCAGGGTGAAGCCCACATGGGGACAGCGTGGCCTCAGGTCCCACAAGGTCACAGAAGGATCGGGGGTGTCTGAGTGCCACAGAGCTCGCAGGTATTAGAGCAGGGAAGCCAGCTACAGAGACAGAGCTGAGGAGTGAGCTCTCAACTCCAGGTTACCTTGAACCGTAATCCGTGGCACAGGCCAGTGCTCTGTGAGTGGGGTCTCCACAAGATCCAGGGAGACCCCAACCTGGAAGAGCTCAGGGATCTGCGGGGTTCAGAGACTCCAGGCAGAGCTGTGTGCCAGAGACAGAGATGCTTGGTCACAGGTTGGGTGAGCTCAGAGCACAGCTGGAGGACTGGGAGATGGGAGTGACTGAGCGCTTTTCTCTGAGGGTGCACTGAGGAGTGGGGCCCCGTGCTCTCAGCTCCTCCGGGTCAGAGATTGGGAGGCCACCATTTTCACTTCTGTCCTCCGGAACCCTACGGAAAGCATTAAGGGAACAAAAGTGGATTACTTAGCCTGGCCCCTGGTAAGGGTGGTGCAATTCCACCTGGGGAAAAGACATGTGAGAATCACTACAGCAGGCCCCTCCCCAAGAAGACCAACAAGAAATCCAGCCAAGCCCAAGTTCACTTACCAAGAAGAACAGCAGAATTCCAGAGGAGGAGAAAGCAAAGCATGGAATTCCTGGCTTTCGGCCCATGAAACTTTAGTCTTGCAAAGTTAATTTTTTTTAACTTTTTTTCTTCTGATAATTTGTATTAACTTTTACCCTTTCCTTTTTAATGTTTTTAACTAGTTTATCTTAATACCTTTCATTAAAAAAATCTTTTTTGAACCTTCATTATTATAGTCATATTTTATCCTTCATTTTATCTACCTTTATTTTTGTATAGACATACAGTTTTTTCTTCTAAAAATTTTGGGGTACAACTTCTTCTAATAGATCAAAATACACCGTAAATCTAGCACTGGGCTTGATCTAGTCTCCAGCCTGAGCAAATTCTCTCCACTTTCTTTTTCTTTATTCTCCCAACCAACTTACTTTATCAACTACTTTGTTAGAAATTTTTTAAAAACTTTTTTTTTCATCTTTATAGTCATATTCCATCCCTTCATTGTGTTTACCCTTATATATGTTTTCATCCTTTAAAATTTTGGGAGGTAGTTTCTTCTAAGAGACCAAATACTCCCAAAATTAAGTGGGTGACCCTCTTCTAGTCATCAGTCTAATATATATATATTTTTTTCTTTTTTATATTTTTCTTTATTTGTTTTCCTTTTTTAATTTTTTTTCTGAACTTCTTTTTACCCCCTTTCTCCCCCCAACGATTTGGGGTCTCTTTTGATTTGGTTAAAGCACATTTTCCTGGGGTCTTTCCCATCATTTTAGTATTTCATTTGCTCCTTCATATATTCTTATCTGGACAAAATGACAAGGCCAAAAAACTCACCACAAAAAAAAAAAAAAGAACAAGAGGCAGTACCGAAGGCTAGGGACATAATCAATACAGACACTGATAATATGTCAGATCTAGAGTTCAGAATGATGATTCTCAAGATGCTAGCCAGGCTCGAAAAAGGCATGGAAGATATTGGAGAAACCCTGTCTGGAGAAATAAAAGCCCTTTCTAGAGAAATAAAAGAACTAAAATCTAACAAAGTTGAAACCAAAAAAGCTATTAATGAGGTGCAATAAAAAATGGAGGTACTTACTGCTGGGATAAATGAGGCAGAAGAAAGAATTAGTCATATAGAAGACCAAATGGCAGAGAATAAAGAAGCTGAGCAAAAGAGAGACAAACAACTAATGGACCACGAGGGGAGAATTCAAGAGATAAGTGACACCATAAGACAAAACAACATTAGAATAATTGAGATTCCAGAAGAAGAAGAAAGAGAAAGGGGAGCAGAAGGTATATTGGAGAGATATTATAGAGAATTTCCCTAATACGGCAAAGGAAACAAGCATCAAAATCAAGGAGGTACAGAGAACCCCCTCAAAAATCAACAAGAATAGGTCCACATGCCGTCATCTAATAGTAAAATTTACAAGTCTTAGTGACAAAGAGAAAATCCTGAAAGCAGCCCGGGAAAAGAAGTCTGTAACATACAATGGTACAAATATTAGATTGGCAGCAGACTTATTCACAGAGACCTGGCAGGCCAGAAAGAACTGGCATGATATATTCAGAGCACTAAACGAGAAAAACATGCAGCCAAGAATACTATAACCAGCTAGGCTATCATTGAAAATAGAAGGGGAGATAAAAAGCTTCCAGGACAAACAAAAACTGAAAGAATTTGCAAACACCAAACCAGCTCTACAGGAAATATTGAAAGGGGTCCTCTAAGCAAAGAGAGAGCCTAAAAGTAGTAGACCAGAAAGGAACAGAGATAATATACAGTAACAGTCACCTTAAGGCAATACAATGGCACTAAATTCATATCTCTCAACAGTTACCCTGAACGTTAATGGGCTAAATGCCCCAATCAAAAGACACAGGGTACCAGAATGGATAAAAAAACAAAACCCATCAATATGTTGCCTACAAGAAACTCATTTTATACCCGAAGACACCTCCAGATATAAAGTGAGGGGGTGGAAAACAATTTACCATGCTAATGGACATGGACATCAGAAGAAAGCTGGGGTGGCAATCCTTATATCAGATCAATTAGATTTGAAGCCAAAGACTGTAATAAGAGATAAGGAAGGACACTACATCATACTAAAAGGGTCAGTCCAAAAAGA